>PITA01007305.1:0-83155 GCA_004023965.1 Spilogale gracilis
GTACGTGTTTTCCTTGTGGAGCCTAGCCTGGTTTCTTTTCTGAGCAGATTCTGGGAAGGCTAACTGGACTTTGGTTTTTTTTTTTCCCTCTTTGCATGCCTTGTTCTTCCGTCCTGGCAGATGATAGTGGTGGGGGTTACCACTGAGGCAAGACCATTCTGGAAGCAACCAATTAATCTACAGATGTCTTCTGAGCGCCTCATGCTTCATCATGGTGTGAAGTGCTACACAGAAGAAGTCAGAAATATTAGCCTCAGGTCCCCCCTCGAAGCAGTCACACCGTTCTTAGGAAGATGAGACTGTATGGAAAGCAACTATAAGATAAGGGGACTGTGTGTATGAATTACTAAATTGCCCAGCGATGCTATAAAGGGCTGGGGGTCAGAGGGTGGGCACATCTGAGTGACTTGGAGTAAATCACAGACTGTCACAGTTGAAGGAGGCCTTGAGTTGCATCCTCGTTGTCCCAAGGGGAAAAGAGAAGTGCAGAGAACCCAGGCCACTCGCTGGAGACACAACAGCAAAGAGCTGGCAGAACTGGTGTGGGGCTCTTCTTCTTCTTCTTCTTTTTTTTTTTTTAAAGATTTTATTTATTTGACAGAGAGAAACACAGCCAGAGAGGGAACATAAGCAGGGGGAGTGAGAGAGGGAGAAGCAGGCTTCCTGCCGAGCAGGGAGCCTGATGTGGGACTCGATCCTGGGTTTCCGGGATCATGACCTGAGCCGAAGGCAGTTGCTTAACCAACTGAGCCACCCAGGCGCCCTGGTGTGGGGCTCTTCTAAAGCTGGGTCGAATGTTCTTCTCACTCGCCTGAACTCAGTCTCTCAGGACCATGGGCAAGTGAGGAAGTTGGAGAGGGCTGCTGGTTACAAGGAGTTGATAGAAAACAGATGTTTGCGGAGGAGGGTACACAGCCAAGGAAGGGGGAGCAAGGACAAAGGTGAGGAGGAGACAAAAGGAGCAATGTAGGAGCTGAGCAGCCCTCTCTTGGTGAAGCCCAATAACTTGGACGCTGTGATGATGGGTCATGCCTGGGCACTAACTAAGCAAGTATCTTAAGATCTCTGTGTGTCCTTATGGGCAGTAAAGCCACAGAGGTGTGAAGACGTGCACATCAGAGCCTTTGGATGAATAATTTCACAGGGAAGGCAATGAAAGTCCTGTCATGGGCATCATTTAGTTCCTCCATCTGGAAAGCAGGTTTTGATAGAAGCTTGATAGGGCTTCCTAGAAGCTCTCCCAAGGGTTCCCACTCCTGCAGGGGACGTGAGGAGCATCTGGGAGCCCATAGAACTGGCTGCCTCCTTCATGTGGTTCCTAAACATGTTTATACATCTGCAGCTGCCCTGGGAACAGAAAGTGTGCTGACCTTGTTCCCATTTGGCTCTGTTTCTTACTGATTTGATTTGATAGGATAGTATCACACATTGTTATGGCTCTTCTGAGAGGCTGCGGGAGATGCTAAAAGCATTTAAATGGAAGTTAGGGGAAATGGGTTTGGCTCTACTACGGATGGCTGGGTGACCTGTGGCCAGTGACTTAACCTCTCTGGACCCCAGGCAGTTCAGACTATTATCTACAAGGTCCGTTTTGATTCTAATATCTTATGAGCCTGAGAAGACAGTATTACAAAAGAAAAAGAGAGCACACACCATAGTCAATGGGCTGGATTCAGAATTTGAGCTCTGAGCCTAATTTGTTGTGTGCCCTTGGGAATGTTGCTTAACTGTTCTGAGCCTCAGTTTTTCATATATAAAATATAGTGAGGGGGAAATAAAGTATTTAGAATAAAACCAGATTCATATATGCATGTAATAAAGAGTGGTCTCTTCTATCTCTAGCAATGTAAGGAAGTCAGCTAACCTTTATGTAAATGTAAGTCTTCCCATCTCCCTCTATTTCTACCTCTCTTCTGTACACATTTCCTGAGCATCCCTGTTCCATTTCCTGAGTTAGGGGCTGGGGAAGGACAGGGGAGTGTGCCACGGCCCAGGATGCTAAGTGAGATGCAGGCTGGTGTGGGAGAGTGTGATACGTCGCAGGCATTCCACGAAGATACCGTGGGTTTGGTTCCATACCACAATAAAGCGAGGCAAATGGATTTTTGATTTCTCAGTGTATCTAAAAGTTAGTTTCACTATATTGTAGTTTATTAAGTGTGCAGTAGCATTATGTCTGAGAAAAAAGACTGTGTACATACCTTCATTAAAAAACTCTTGGGGTGCCTAGGTGGCTCAGTTGGTTAAGCGACTGCCTTCGGCTCAGGTCATGATCCTGGAGACCCGGAATCGAGCCCCACATCGGGCTCCCTACTCGGCGGGAAGCCTGCTTCTCCCTGTCTCACTCCCCCTGCTTGTGTTCCCTCTCTGGCTGTGTTTCTCTCTGTCAAATAAATGAAAATCTTTAAAAAAAAACCAAAACACTTTCTTGATAAAAAAAAGTGCTAATGATCATCTGAGCTTTCAGTGAGTTGTAATCACTGGTCAGAGATTACTGTAACAAGTACAATACTAAAGAAGAAGTTTGAAATATTTCAAGAAGCACCAACATGTGACATAGAGACCCAGAGTAAACAAATGCTGTTGGAAAAATGGCGTGGACAGACTTGCTTAATGCAGGTTGCCACAAACTTTCCATTTGTATGAAAAAATACAGTATCTGTGAAGCACGATCAAGTGAAACAGAAAGAAACCAACAACCTCCTCTTCCAGGAGGCCTCTGGGAATTCTTTACACAGGAGTCAGATTTGTGGCTGGTTGCTGGATGAAACTTTGCAGAAGCAGGAGAAAAGATCTTACAGCTCAATTAAACTGTGCATCTTTGCCGGGGCAGGGAGGGGCGGACAGTGGGGTTGCAGGAAGATAGATAAATTGATCTGCCTGGCCAGCACACAGGGCTACGTGGGTCCCTGGAATACTGAACAGGTCTGTGGCAGCAGGGCCATATCTGGTTTGGGAAATGCCTGTCATTTCCCCCACAGCATGTGTCAGGGGTTTGCAGAACACGTCTCTGGACTTCCCGGCGTTGTGTTGGTCTGGCCCCGGCCGCCCGCCGTCGCCTTGAGCTCTTGGAGAGGCATGCGAATGGGTCTGTGTCCTGACCGAAGGTCAGTGGGCATCGCCACAAACTTGTAACCCTACCCAGGTCAAAGGGACAGAACCTGAGCCCCAGGCTGAGCCAGCCCTTTCCCTTCGGGGTGACATCCGAGCCACTGGCTCACCGCTAAGTAGTAGGAAACCAGAGGGGCCTCCTGGTCCAAGCTTCTGAGTGTTTACTTTCTTCTGGTAGCAGCCTGGGCCTTCGTTGACAGCATGCCCTCTTGAGGGTTTGGTCCTGGGAGCTGCTCTTTTCCTCCAGGTTAACTCCTTCCTCACTGACTTACACTGTGTTCCGGGGGGCAGGGGAGAGTGGGGAGGCATTAAGTGGGAAGGTTAATGGCTTGGGGTATTCCCTTTACAAATATGCTTTGTCACCTACTTGGATACAAAACAGAAGATGGAGAGGTGAAGTTATCGTCTTTAAGTAGACCCCACTCTGCTCATTTGCCTCTACGTGCTTGCCATTTTAAACCAGGAAAATAATTTTATTTGCTCTATGGGAAGCATTCCCCCTCCCATCATGATAAAAGGAGGTTTTCCCCCAGGACGGAATGCATTTTCTTCATCTGTCCTTAGAGGTGGCAGCTTTCACGTCCCATGTTCCAGAGCAGAAGGTCAGCGGGAGGGGTGGGGAGGCGTCACCTGGACCCATCTTGATGGTGGGGATTTGCCCTCTAAAAGGGCTCAGCCCATCTCTCCCAGGGCAGTGGCTCTTATTTTTCTCTGAAAATTCATGCTGCAGGAATGGATCGTTTCTCACAGCTTTCCTGACAGGTACAATTGTCGCCAGAAAGAGAATAAAAAGACAATGCAAAATAGCTCCTCTAAGTTGCCTTTAATTGGTTCTTCAAGTCATTTTCCCGAAATGGATTAATCACATCAAGGCACAGTGTGCTAGCACAGCTCATAAAATCTGTTTTTTCTCCCTTGATCATCTTCCAAGGTGAGGGGATATTCTGTGCCGCTCTTGGTCCTCATCTAAGGTCTTGTTATTAGATTTTATTACTGGCCAGCCGACGGGACTCACCCGCACAGGTTTTCCCATTCGATGCCCGGTGAACAGGTGTGGCCCCTAATCTCAGCAGTTTTCTTCCTGTGTCAAGGTACATATTCTTTCCGCCTGTGGAAAATGACAGACTCCCAAGCCACCATTCTGCCAACCTGGCAGGGGGTTAGAGGTATTATGCAAAGTCTTATTCTGGGCTTGGCTGGGCTAACCATTAAAATTCTATTTCTTATTCAAAGAATTGTCTGTGCCGGTATTGATCTCAGTGTTGGCTTCCATTTTACTGTTGAGGAGGCATCTCAAGTGTAACTGATTCCTCCCCTTCCCCAAAGTTAGTGAATTTGAAGAAATCCATTGGACGTGGCAGGTCTTTTAATTTTTATTTTGAAGCTCTGTTACTTGGGAGAGAAAACCATGAAGGCTGAGCTTCCATGAAGAAATTTAAGGCTGAAATCAAATAAAGACTTGCACAAGTTAATCTTAAACACTTAATGGTATGCAAATTTGAGTTCCTATTCATGTAAATCACTGTAATGAGAATTGGTTTCAACCAGCCAGATCAGATTTGCCAGTTTTTCTCTTCTTGTTTCTTTATTTTCTGGTGTGAGTGATATGCAGGCATGCGAACAGTTTCCCTGGGATTTCTGGGTGGAGGGAGCAGATTGCTGGGGTGTCGGGGGTGGGGGGCATACAGAGAGAGGGAAGGGAAGCAAGAAGGGCAGATGGAAAAGCAGCTGGGCTGGGTGGTCTGTTCGTGGCTTTGGCTTCCTCCACCAGCCTTCAGTTTAATCCTCTTTAGGTCAACATAATGGCAAAGGGTGTGGGGGTTGGAGTCAGAATCACAGGGCTCTGGCTTCTTGCTGGCTGTCTGATGGATGCTGTCCACTGTTCCTTGCCATGTGGGCTTTTCCAGCTTGTCTATTTACTTTATCACCCCAGCACAAGGAGCCTCTATAAGTAGTCTGCTAGCAAAGTGGAGTCATATGCTGTAATGTAATCGTGAGAGTGTCACTCTCCCACGACCTCAAGAGCTCTTTGAGGGCAGGAACTGTATTTTTTTTTTTTCACCTTAATCTCTTTGATACCATCTCAGGGGCTGACAATAATAATTATTAGTATCTACTAAACATTTATTATATACCAGATACTGGGCTATACATTATGAATATATCACTCATTCGTTATTATCCCTGTTTTAGTGAAGGGGAGACTGAGGTATAGAGAATTTTTAACTTGTTAAAAGTCATGCAACTCTAATTGGCAGATCCTAGATAGGAATCTAAGTCGTCCAGTTCCAGAGATTTTGCTCTTAGCTATCTATGGTATTACGCCTTCTACACAGCTTAGTGCTCTGATGGATCCATGTTTGTGACATGAATGACTGAAGAAATGTGTCACAAGCTGGAGCATGGCCTTGTCCTCATAGCCCCTCCCCAGTGAAGCCATACCCCTGTCCAGTTTGGCATTTGGTCCCTGCACTGGGGCCCTTGATAGCTGACATCTCTATTTCTCCCCTGCCCCACTCTAGGCAGCCTGACCTTAGGAGCCCTTGCTCCCAGCTTGTTTGTGACCTGATACTTCAGCTTTGGGGCCCAGGAGCCATGAGCCTCTGGGCTGGCCCAGCCTCAAGGGCCTGATGTACATTCCACACCTGTCAGCACTCCAGGTCTGGCCACTGATGGGACCAGGCTGGGTAGGAGGGTGCAGATTAGCTTGGCTCTTCCTGAAGAACTTTCTCAGGTGTCCATGGCAACAAAGCCCCAAGTAGATGTTGGGCAGAGTGTTGGCCCTCGGCCTCATGGGGCCAAGGAGACAGTAACCTTTGAGCTGTCACTTGCTGACAAGGCTGGGAATACTGGCATGGAGCTGGCCCAAAGATGAGCTTTCCCCTTTCACTGGAGGCTACTGGGACTCAGTATTTTCTGCCAACCACTATATGCCTGGCATTGGTTTGGGTGTTATAAACATAGAGGGCCCCCTTGGCCCTTGAAAGACTTTGAAACTAACAACAGTGGTGTCCACATAAACGAATTACTGTGACATATTATTATCAGGACTACATTAAACATACATGTGCTTTGGAGAGATTGAAAAGAGAGTTTTTAATTCTGCCAGACAACAGAGTGGTTTTAGGGTAAGCTGCCAAAGGAAGACACAGTTTACTGCAAAATAAAGTGGGTACAACTCCTGCAGAGTGGTGGGCACACTCACAGAGTGTGAGTGATAACAGATGTATTATCAGTAGCAACAGCAGCAGAACTCCTAGATCTAGAAGAATGGGTGAGTGATCTTAAGGCTCAGAAATCAGGAAAGGGCTTAAGAAGAGAAAAATGTTATTCCTAAGGAATCCATGTAGAAAACGTATTTTAAAAAGCAGTGATGTTGGGTGCCTGGGTGGCTCAGTGGGTTGAGCCTCTGCCTTCTGCTCAGGTCATGATCTCAGGGTCCTGGGATCGAGGCCCGCATGGGGCTCTCTGCTCAGCAGGGAGCCTGTTTTCTCCTCTCTCTCTGCCTGCCTCTCTGCCTACTTGTGATCTCTCTCTGTCAAGTAAATAAATAAAATATTTTGAAAAAAAAAAAAAAAAAAAAAAAAAAAAAAAGCAGTGATGTTTTCAAGTTGGAGAATTAGGAAGACACCAAAACTTAGCTCAGGATTATAGTTTCAGTTGGATGCAATTACCTGTATGCATTGGGCATATTCTGTCTCCCCATTTTTATAATTAAGAACTGCAGAAAAATGGACATGTTATTCAAGTGTCCTTCTAATAGAATCTACAATCTTCACAATGTCTCAATCAAAATGTCTTGCAATCAATAAAATATTACTAGACATACATGTCTAGGAATAGAAAAGGAAAAAATATATTTCATAGTCAAGAGAAAAAAACAGAGTAACTGAGATATTACAATGAACAGATTAGGACTTAAAACATCTATTTTAAATGTGCTTGAGAACTTAAAGAAAAATATGGTCACAGTGAATAAACAGATGGGCAATATTAACAGAGGCATATAAAGCACAAAAAAAGAATCCAATGGGTATTGTATAATTAAATATTAAAAGTGAAATTACTCCAAGTTAAAAAATAATGGTAAGGAAATGAACTTGGAATAAGAACTCTCCATTCTAAAGAAGAGAGAAAGCAAGCCTTGGAGAAAACCCAACAGAAACCTAAGGAACCAGTGTTACCATATCAAGTGATCTAACATATATTTAGTTGTAGGCCAAGAAGGAGAGAGTAGAAAGAATGGGGAAGAAACAATATTTGAAAATATTGGAAATGTTAAAAATGTCCAAAATTTGGTGGAAAACACAATCTTAACAGATGCAAGGAACTCACTGAACTCATGAAAGATACATACAAAATAGACCATATTTAGATATCATATACTAAATTGGCTAAAACTCAAAGAAAGAGAAAAAAAAACCTTGAAAGCAGCCAAAGAAAAAACACATAATATATACTGAAAACATTTATATATGTGATCACTAACTTCTCTGTAAAAAGAGTGGAGGCAAGAAGACAGTAGAAAATATCTTAAAAAAAACTGTCAGCCCAGAATCTCAGAATTCTACATCCTTCAAAAATGATGGCAAAATGAATAATTTCCCAATAAATACATATCGAGGAAATTTGTTGTCAGGAGGTTGCAACTTGAAAAATGCTGAAGAATTTTTTTTTCAAGCTGAAGGAAAGTGATTCCTGATAGAATATCATATCTACAGGTAGAAATGATCATCACTGGGAATGGTAAATGAGTAAGTATAAAAGACTATGTATTTTTTCATGTCATAATTTCTTTAATAGATATATGATGGTGTTAAGCAAATTAATGTTTTTTAAAAAATATTTTATTTTTTTATTTGACAGCGAGAGAGGGGACACAGCAGGGGGAGTAGGAGAGGTAGAAGCAGACTCCCCGCTGAGCAGGGAGCCCAATGCAGGGCTCGATCCTAGGACCCTGGGATCATAACCTGAGCCGAAGGCAGATGCTTAATGACTGAACCACCCAGGCACCCAAGCAAAACTAATATTATGTGGAGTTTATACCAAACACTGATGCACTATATATTACAGTGATACCAAAAATAGTCAGAGGAAGGCCAATGGAACTATTCTGTTGCATGGTTATCACATCTTACAAGAGGTGGTGCTATGTAAACTCTAGACTGTGATAAGTCAAGGGTACATAATGTAATCTTTGGAGCAAGTCCTAACATACAGTGCATAGAGGTAGAGCTGAAAAGCCAATAGCAGACTTACAATGGAATAATAAAAAAACTGATTCACTTAAAGAAGGCAGAAAGGGTGGAAGGGAGGAACTAAAAACAAATGCGACAAATAGAAAAATAATGGCAAAATGGTAGACCTAAGACCAATCATATTAATAATCACATTAAATGTAAATAAATTGAATATTTCAGTTAAAAGGCAGACATTGCCAGGCTGGATAAAAACAGTATATTCTTTGTATAAGAACTAACTTCAATGTAAAATGCAGGTGGCTTGAAAGTAAAGGATGGAAAAAAGATACGCCATTCTTTATCACGTAGATTACTTCTCTCCATTTTTTTTTAAGATTTTTTTTTTTTTTTTAAGAGAGACACAGTGAGAGAGGAGTACAAGCAGGGGGAGTGGAAGAGGGACAAGCAGGCTTCCCCGTGAGCAGAGAGCCAGATGCAGGGTTCCATCCCAGGACCCTGAGATCATGACCTGAGCCAGAGGCAGAGGCTTAATGACTAAGCCACCCAGGCGCCTACTTCTCTCCATTTTATTGAAGTCTTTTTCAGGTTTTGTTCTTTTGTTTGGAACACATCTCTCTGTTTCCTAAATTGGCCTGACTCTCTGTGTTTGTTTCTGTGTTTTCAGCAAAACAACTGCCTAAGTCTCAAAGGAGTAACCTCGTGTAGGTGGTGAATTTGTTGAACATCTGTGATGGTCCAGGCAGCCTGATTTATTCTTGATAGGTCCCTGTGCCAAGACCTCTGTCAGTATTCCAAGAGAAGGAACATCAGTTAGCACCTCATTTCAGGCTGATTAAAAGCCGGAGGTTCAGGCAGCCGCTTTTAAAGTATGCAAATATATATACAATCCCAGGGGGTGGTAGTTGTCAACCTTGCCGGCCTCCAGACCTGGAGATGTGATGATAGCCCTGAGTAACAGTTGCAAATATCAGGGCTGCAGGTGGGTGTCTGAGCTTTTTCCTGGGGCGGGGGAGGTACCAGCAGGTCGTAGGCAGGCCAGGGGAGAGTGTAGGGAGGGTGCCTCCCTGCCCATGTTTCCTGAGAGCTCCTTTGTAATCTTTAGGTTTGTGACCAACCTGAGTCCTGTCCGTCAGGCTGGGGATTCAGTAAATAGGCCTTTTTCCCAGGAAGACTGAAGACGTGTTTCAGTCTACGGTCTGTGCTGTCTTTTGATGGTGGCAGCCTGCTAACAATTGTCTTCCCTGTTGTTTTAGTCCCATGAGGTCCAGGAATGCCAGCCTTGCTGGCCACCAGGGCCAGGAAATCAAGGGGGCATTTCCTGTGTGGACTGCAAGTGCCTTCCAGCTTTAGCCATGGAGTGGGAGGGCATGGCAGGCAGGGGGTGCCCACTGACTTCAGGGAGGCAGCGAGAAAGAGCTGTGTCTGTACGTGCCCACTCGCTCCAGCAAGGCAGCGGGAGTATGTGGTTGAAGGGCGCATGCCCACCTGTCTCAGCACAGCCGTGGGAGCGGGCCACGTCCGTACCTGCCTGCCTGGGCTAGCAGGGTAAAGAGAGAATGCACAAAGGGGGCTCGCCGGGGTTTCTGTCCCTGGAGACAGTCCCAGTTGTCCACTGCCTTCTGGAAGATGCTTTAATATTAGCAAATGAATATTCTAGGTGCTTTCCAAACTGCTGTTTTGACATGGGGTTCCGGGAGTGAGTGAGACCACATGTGAGCCCTTTAAAAGGCGTATCTCGGTTCCCCATGGCCCTTTGGGTCCCTTGAAGCTCAGTCCTGTTGGTTTTGTAAACCAGACATTTTGGGGAGCTTGTCTTTCCAAGGCAGGTCCCCGAGGTTGGGGTGCCCGGTGGGGGGCACAAAACCCTTGGAGTCACTGCACCACGGGAGGATTTTGGTAAGACCATGTGTCTCCCTCTCCGATGCATCTCCATGTGGTCCTTTTATCCTTTGATGTGATGGGGCAGTTCAGTTTGTTTCTAGCTCTTCATCAGAGGGAACTGTCCCACACATAGCTCCAGATTTAGTGTGTCTTTGGGAGGGGGTGAGCTCAGGATCCTGCTGTGACTGGCCCAAGGGAAGTCTTGACTTCGGTGTTGCCTGAAGATTCTCTCTCTGCCCCACTTCCTTGTGTCCTGTGCTGCTTTTGTCACCAAGTCTGGTGGGAGCTGAGATGGCCGTGCTCTTCCGATCCCTTGCCTTCGCTGTTGTATTTTTTTAATAAAGATTTTATTTATTTATTTGAGAGAGAGAGAGAGCAAGAGCAGGGAGAGAGGCAGAGGGGGAGGGAGAAGCAGACTCCCCGCTGAGCAGAGAGCAGGATATGGGGCTCGATCCCAGGACCCCAGGATCATGAGCTGAAGTCAGACAACCAACTGAGCCACCCAGGTGCCCCCAGACCCCTCACCTTTAAGTACCAAGTTAACCCTTCTTCAAAGGGCAAAGCAGCCAGGGTGGTGTGGCCGCATCTCCTGCAGGTTTGGCTCACCATGCGCCCGTCCATGGCAGGTGGTGCTGTGGCTCCTTGTCCGCCCAGCCAGGACGACGCTGTCCTTTGCTTTGTCTGGTGTCTTGGCTCGGGCAGCTGGGACAGTAGTCACGCAGGTGCCATGCAGTTAGGGGAGCTCATTTCAGAGGCACTTGGGACGGACAAGAGCTCACAACCTCCTCACTGGGCTGAAGTATGGCTGTCATGTCCCTTCCTCTAGGCAGCATCCTTTAATTTGCAGGGGGCCAGGACAGCACTGCTCAGTAACTTCGCATCTGTTCCTCACCTTACGTTCGTCCCTTCCACATGCAATTGCTCATTGGCTCCTCCCACCAGGTATTTGAGGTAGGAATTATTGACTCCGTAGCAACACAGGAACGTCAATAACAAGAGTGTATATTGTGTGCGCCTGAGTAGGTCACAAAGCTGAGAACATTGTGTTACTCCAGTCAGTTCTCCCAGCTGCCCTGGAAGGTGGCATTCTCACCCTGCCATTTAACAGAGGAGAAACCCGAGGCACAGAGAGTTTGGGCAACTTTCCCAAAGTCACATAGCTAAGAAGTAAGGGGACAGAAGTTTGATCCCAGTGGGTCGGTGTTAAAAGTGGAAAGAGGCTTGTCAGAAGGGCTGATCTCAGGTACCATGGGAGAGGAAGTCTCCGTTGTCATGCTTCTTCTTCTGCTGGAAACACCTGCCTTCCTGACCGTCTGGGTTACTGTGCCTCGTGCCGGCCAGCTAAATGTTCTGGAGGCTGTTCTCCGGACATTCTCACTGTGGGATCCACACTCACTCCTGAGCCCTGCACTCTCCTGTTTCTAGGGAAGAGTCTGCATTTCTCCCTAGTGAATGTGAATCCATCGAAAATCCAGAGATTTTGTACCTTCAGCCTCCCCTCTCTTAGGAGAGCACAGGCCACTGGAGCTGATGGATTCAGGAGTAAACTGAATAAGGCAACTTCCTTATGTGACGAAACCCTAGTTTTCTCTTCTGGAAATAGAAATGATGTCTGCAGCAGAGGGCTAGTACAAAGATTAAATTTGGATAATGAACCACAAACAGCAGCTTCTGTCCCCAGATTTCCTTTTCTTCTCCTCCTCTGCTCCCCTCCTCCCTTAGGAATTTCATACATTCAGAGAAGTGAAGGAAATCTTGGGAGAGAGGGGAGGGATAGGCTACCAACTCTGATGCCCTGTTCTCAAGGCAGCTTTCTTCTGATTGGCAGAAGGCTATGGCGCATGTGTGTATCTGTGTGTGCGTGTGCTAGTGTGTACACACACGTGTGTGCTAGAGGCAGGGCAGGAGAAAACCCCGGGGAAGGAAAAGGAGGGAAAGAGCAGGAAATGGGAAGCTTGAAGACCATCATATTATATGTAAGTCACCATTATAGAGAGACTGGGCACTTGTGTGTACTTGGGAAAATCTTTATACTAATCAGCTTAAAATGCATCTGAGGAGATGTTAACTATAATTGAATTAACTATTATTTGAGTGAGATTTGGTCTCACTATCAAATTAAGGAGAAGATTATCTGAAATAAGTATTAGGAAGCATGGGGAAATGTGATCCTTCCAATACTTTGAGCTAGTAACCTCCATCCCTCCAGATTTTTGTCATGTCTGGGTGCCATGTGTACAATTCAACATTGCCTCGTTTTTTAAACTTTAAACTTCATCAAGAGCATTAATACCTGAGAAAACAGAGTTTTATTATGCTAATTAGGTTTCTTTGGGTTTTTTTGTTTTTTGTTGTTGTTGTTTTTGTTTTTTGCAATATAGGTTGAAATATAACCTGTCTTTTTGAAATTTAAATTGTCACCAAAATCATCCCATGTGCCACCAGGGAGATTGGGACACATTTCAGAGAGTCTGTGACCTGAAGCCAGTGAGCCCCTATATTTCTCTTCATCTCAGCATTGTTGCTGAATGTACGATCTGTCCAAGACACCCCAGTCTTGGAATTCCCCTCTGCAGCCTTTAGACCAAATGTTCTTTCAGTCCCTGCTGGGCCTATTGTGAAATAGCCCCATGTGGTGGTCCTACAAGCTTAGGGCCATTCTGTGCCTGTCCCAGATGGGACTCCTTGAAGCTCCGACCTTTGCTTCTGGTTCTCACTTTTGAACCCATTCCTCTCCACATTCTTGCCAGCCTTGGGGCAGCTGTCACATGCCTCTAAGAGGCTGAGCAGCAATGAGCGGGATGGGCTCTCATCTGTTGTGGTTATGACACTGCTGTTGGTGATATCCTAAAAACCTTATATGGCTCTCACTGATGGGCTCTTCTCTGCAAGGCGCCTTGCTGAGCCCTGCCCACGTGGGACCTCTGTTCAGCCTTATTGTCACCCTGGCTACGGATACAGTGTTTGTTCCCACTTTGAGGGCAATGACAATAGTTCAAAAAAATGCTTTAGGATATGGGCCATGCTGAAAACTGGCATTGGTCTTACCTCTGTGTAAACCCCCAAGCCTTTCCTCTATCAACTGTTTAGCCAAGTCTCCGTACCTTATTCTTGCATGGTTGGTGCTGGGGATCTGGAGAAGGACCTTCTGCTTGGCTCTGCTGTATTTCATTCTGTAGGACGGGCTCCGGCACGCAAGACTGCGGAAGTCTTTTTGGATCCCAGCTATGTCATATCACATATATCTATCTTTCTCAACTGAGTGTGTCATCAGAAAATTCGAGAGCATGCAGCCTTTATTTTTATCCTAGTCATTGATAAAAATGTTGACTACGAGAGAGCCAGGGGACTGAATTCTCTGGATGATGTTACATACCAGTGTCAATTTGTTAGCACCCTTTGCATACTGGCATCATAGTAGCTATTAAGTCATCCTAATTTTCCAGGCCTGAACTTATTTCTCCATCTTATCCATGAGTTACTGTGAGGATCTTGGGTCTGGGATTATGAGGATGAGAGGGAAGGTGTGTGGTGAGGAGTTAGCCTTGCCCAAAGAAAGGTCTGGCTCTTGCCGGCTCCTGAAAGGTAATCTCTAAGTCTTCGGAATGTCCCAGCTTGATAAAAGTGTTTTTGTTTGCCTGGAGGCCTTGGGCCATGGTAGATAGTCTTTACCACTAATGTGATTTAGGGGGGCCCTCAGGTCACATGGCAGCTTGACCTCAGGGGGAACTAAGTTCAGCCATGTTCACATGACCAACCCCAGTAAAAGGCTTGGGGACAGCAAGGCTTGGGGAAGCTTCCCTGGTTGAGAGTGTAGTTTGCAAAGACAAGTAGGCAGAATCTGCATGACTCCTGTCGGGGAGGACAGCCTCCTCTGGAAGCTCATGCCTGGTCTCTCTTGAACCCTGCCCTTTGTGCCTCTTCCCTTTGCTGATTTTAATCTGTATCCTTCCATGATAAGAAACAGTAACCAAGTATAATGGCTTTTCTGCTTCAAGTCCTTCTAGGGAATCATTGAACCTGAGGGTGGTTGGGGACCCCTGAATTGCAACAGGAATCTCTGGACCATATTAAATGTGTTTTTCTTTGAACCCAGAGGACTGAGTTCCAGCTAAACTTCTGCTTGTGTGCCTGTGACTCCCCTAAATGCCTCCCTTACAACGTTACAAAGAGAAGCAAGTAGGAGGGTCTTTTTCTGGATCTGCCCCAGGGTCTGATCTTCCCCTGTTGGCTGTCCCATGTAGCTTAATGGGCACTCATTTCAATCTACTGTGGGTGAGATATTGTACTATCCAAGCTTGGGTCTCAGCTCCTGTCTTTTAGGAAGTTCCCTGCTAAAATTCAAATACTAATGGGAAAGCGCACACATTAATATTTGGGTTAAATTAATAACCCATTAATATTCAGATTACATTAAGCAGTCCTCAAACAGAACTGGACCCTCAATAAGATGGATTCCAGAAAAGAGAGGTTTGGATGCAGGCACCGCTGGGGCTTTCAGATTGTGAGCGAAGAAGCTTCTGCCGTTGGGAGAGTGGCGGGAGCAGGGCTGTTGGAGTCCCCATGGGGCAATGTTGAGCTGTGAGTGTTGGGAGACCCAAGGAGGGCTGGGAAGCAGACTGATGGAAAGCTGAAAACAAGGTGAGCCCTAATTTTGTTAGAAAATCAGACACAAACCAGAACTTTATTCCTAGTCTGGCATCCGTTGTGCCTCCATGTGGGCAAGTGGGTAAAGATTCTCTAGGGACTGCAGCTTTGTTGGGGTGATGGGGAAGGGGACCCAAGCTGGGTATGTGGCCCATGTCTCCGGAGAAAGAAGGAGCACACCCCTTGCCTTATTTCTCAGGGGTCTTACTGAAAACAAGGTTCATGGTGCTGTAGTGGAAAGGTGTCATCTAGTAGAAGAGGGTGATTCCTTCCTGTGTGGGATTTTTACCTCACTCTGTGCTACACTATTCCAGTGAGGTGAACCAGGAAACCCTTTCAAGTGGGGACAAGTTGACTTGAGTGCTAACAGAGGGAGTATGACCACAGTCCCTTTAGTTATGTCATCAGAGGTCATTTTTATGAATTCTTACTATAAGCATGGTTTTTACTTAAACCGTTCTTTAGATATATATTGGGAGGGTTTATTCCCCCCACCCCTCTGTTTTCTTTATTCTGTAGTCAAGGAGCATGGAGTAATCTGCCCTTAAGATGATCACATGGGATCTCTGGGGATCATAGATCCTGTGCCTTGAAAAGCTCTACCCCTCACAGAAGGGGGAAATCCTCAGGAGTCTTTATTCCTTCCTTTATTTATTCTGTCATTGAAGGTGGTAGGAAGTATAAGGAGATAAGAGGGGCTCAGCCAGAACCCCTCAAGTACACATGAGATGTTATAATCAGTTTCTGCCATGCAAAGTCTTCACATTTAAAGCCATTAAGAGCAGAAGTTTCTGGAGGGCAGGAACCACATGAATCTGTCCTTGAATTTGAGGGCTCAGCCAGCCCTGGCATCGAGGAGGGAATGACTAAGATGCTGCCCGACTCTTGACTCAGGACTTTGGGACATTGAGGCCAAGGGGGATCAAATGCAAACTCTCATCCCCCCATCACCCAGCGGGCTCGGGCAGCTGGATGCCCTGATGCTCACGAAAGCTCCCCCAAACGCTGCATAGGGGTGTTGGCCTTAAGCCAAGATCTTTCTGTCTGGCTGTGCTCTTGGGTGGTCATCAACCTCTGTGAACTCACTCTCCAATTTCACATGCTGAAGTTGTGTTTTGAGTCTGCTGGGTCCCCACTGTGGGGTTAAAAACGGTCAGAAATCACACACACAGGCAGCTCCTGGCAATGTAATTAATATGGTCAAAACGGGGGCCTTCTGAACTTCAATCCTCCAGTAATTTTGTTCACCAACTGTGCATCCTCTGGGGATCTTGTGAAAATGCAGAATCTGATTCCAGAGCTCTGTGTGTGGGGGGGAGGGTATCCAACAAGCTACCCGGCGATGCCCCCGACCGTGCTCTGAGAAGCCGGCACATAAACGACACCTAGGTGCTGACATGGGGAGGAGGATTGGGTGACCAGTTAGCCACTAATACCCGTCTCACACATGCAAGCGGAAGGGCCAGGAAGAGATCATGGATCCTGCCCTGGTCTGGAGGAGACCCAGCCAGGGCCGGCTTACAGAACTCCGTTACCTGGATCACGTGCTTGCAGCAGCAAGAGGACGGTGGTGTCACCGTTAGTGCCCAGGTTTGGTGCCAGCTTGCTTCTCTGCGGGCCGTTCTGACAACTTAACGTCTCCACGCCCCGCTTTGGTCCTTTGTAAAATGGAGATGGGGCACTGACAGTATGATCTCCATAGAGGGCCGGTGAAAGTCAGCAGCTCATGCAAGGAACCCTGCTGGGAGAAGATGTCCGGTGCTTATTTCCCTCTGGGCCGGAGCTCCAGTGCCCGAGCCTGGGACCTCAGGGGGCCCTGGGCTTCTGTGCCCTGCCCACACGGTTGTGCAAGCACTCTTGGGTCTCCTGTTACCCAGGAGCCGGCAACAGACCAAAATAAAGGGAGGGGATGAGTGGGGAGGGCCGAGTGAGCCTCTGCAGGGAGTCTGACCAGGTCAGCTGGGAATGCCTGTCAGCCGTCCAGGGGAGCTCCTGCATGGGCCTGGAGGTGGGTGAGTGACTCACGCTGCTGTCCTCTCCACCCCTGCACCCAGATGCTCAGCCCTCCACAGCCCAGGGCTCACCTAATCCCCACAGTGGGAGTCAGGGGGCCTTTAGCGCCTGAGCTGAAGTCTAAGGTTGCACCACGATGACTTCATACGCGGCGCCATGTGCAGCTGAGCGGCTGTGCAGCCGTCCCCCGCGAGGTCAGCCTGACAGCCACTGACTCCCTCTTGCCCCGTTCTGGCTGCCCCGGGGACCGGCGAGGGGATGGCTGAACAGGAAGCCAGCGGGCTGCAGGTCCTGCTGCGCACGCTTCAGGTAGGAAGAGGTGGAGGGGAGTGCGGCGCAGCGGCTGGGGCTCTGCTGGCCGGCCTGCTCGGGACTGTGCTCCCGCAGTCCTCTCTGGCACTGTGGCCGGTTTGCCAACCAGGGACAGCTGAGCCCCGGAGCCAGCAGAGCTTTCATCTTGAGGCTGACCTAAGTGATGCTTTGGTCTTTAAATATTAACGACAATGGTGTCGATGAATGTGCTCTGCTTAAATTATTGAACCTGGTGGGATTAGAGGCTTGGGCTGAAAGATCCCAGTTTGCTAGAGATGCAAAAGATGGAGAAAATGTCTGTGTGGCAAATGAAAACTGGGCAGGAGACCGGCCAGCAACTCCTAGAGCAGCCTGGAATGAAAAGGGGAGCAGGGGAGAGGACTCCTGCAGGCTTCTTCTGCTTCATGGCTATTGCAGGGGTGCCAAAGAGGGGTCTGCAGCAGGACTGTCTGGGATGCATGCTAAGCATCTTCCCAGGTGGGATGTGGCCAGAGGGATCAGAATCACCAGGGACAGGGGCATGGGAATCTGCCTCCATCTGGGGGATCCTGTTCATTTCTGATTTGGAGAATTCTTGTCCTAGAATTGTAGTCTGCAAACTTGTTTGTGTCCTGGAATCACCTGCAAGGTGTTAAAAAATGGTGACGTCTGGTACCCACATGGCCAAATTTGGATTTCATTGGTCTGGGGAGAGACTTAGGCCCTAGAAAACTTCCTTAGTGGACTCCATGCACTTAAGGTCCAGAATCTCTGCTTTAAGGCTTGGGTAGATGCTTGCACTTAACCAGTGCAGGGGACACCCCAAGGGGCTGAAGAGGTCTTTTGCATCAGCATTCTAGACCTGAAGTCCATGGATGGGCCTCACGAGAGGATGGGCTTCAGGGAAGCTGGGACCCCATTCCCTGCTTCAGAAGGTAAATGTTTTGTACTAATGTTCATCTTACCCGCCTATGAAGAGCTGTCTTAGTTTTCCTCTGATCCTTAAGGAAATCTGTATCCTTAAAAATTTAATTCCCAATAAATCCAGCCTTCCAGGGGACAAAGAAACTGAGTCTACAAAGTAAACTAGCTTCCCCAAAAGTCATGAAACTACTTGATAGAGAAATTGGATGCACATACCAAAGAACTTTTATATCCAGTTGACTTAGTATCTCTTGACCCCTTCTCTCTGATGCATAAAAGGCAAGAATGCATCTAGGCTAGAAGGGTTGGGGGGGTGGGAGTGGACCTCAAAATAAATTTGCATTTGGGCAGGTTCAGTCTCCTGTATTCCCACCAGTGGGGACTTGTAATTGATATTTAGAATGATCGCTCCAGGGCAACGCAAGATTCTCAATCATCAAAGAAAGATTTAATTATGTTCAATATACCTACTTAGTTCCCAATTAACCGGAACATTAAAATAACCGGAACATGCTTCCCCTGTGCGCCTCACTGATCAGAATCCAGTTGTTGGATTGATTTCGGTTCTTGGCCCAGCCCTCTCCAAGTGCCTCCGTGAGCCCTGTTCCTGTCTGGGCAGTGGATATCAGAACTCTGACATACTTTAAAAAAAGAGGACCCAGAGAAGATAATGTGTAGAATGACATTTCACTACAGGTCTGATGCTCTACCCTCAGGAGCTGCCAGGATCCTGAGAAATGTTTTGCCGAAATTCTTTCCACTGGGGAATCCTAAAGTTCTTACTAACTGGAGCCAGTCTCTCTTTCCTTGCTCACAAAGGTGATAGACCTCTGAGGAAGACCGCTGTTACCTGTGCACCCCAGAACATTGCCAAAGGAAAGGAGAGAGAGAGAAGGCGAAGAGACAAATCCACAAAGCAAGCACAAGGCTAACAGATGTCCTACCAATAGGGTAGTGAAATCCTCATCCCAGAATATCACCAATTCTGCCTCTTTGGGGCACAATAGCAAAATAAACCGGCTCATGAAGAAATAATCTGTTTCTGCATACTACCCTTTGATGTGCAAATGGGAAAGGAGCAAGAGATTTTTTCCCAGCTCAGTTTAAACACAGCTTACCTCTGTCCTGAACGTATGAGAATCAGATTTTCACCCAGACATTTTCCAAGTCCCCAAGTCACTGCTTGGATTTGAGGCAGAAAATCAGATTGGGTCTCGAGGGCCTGGGCGAGGCAGACACAGCCCACAGAGCAGGTGTGAGAGACAGGGAAAACTGGATCCTGTCCCCATTCCCGGCACTTATCAGCTGTATGTCCTTCAGCAAGTCCCTCAACCTCTCTGAGACTTCATTTCTATATCTGTAAAAGGGGGACAATAATCAGGTTCCTCACTGCTTTGTGCGAGAGTTAAGAGAGCATTTACAAAATGACAAGCATTTGTAAGCTATAAATGGCTGTTTGAACGACTATACTTTTCATGATTTCCCTGGTCGAGTGCACAATAGAGAAGCTGGGAACCCTTGCCTCCCCCCGTTCATCAACTTGCCCTGCTTTGTTTCCTGGATGAACTCCAATATACTCAGAAAAGAAGGAAGGTGCCCCACTCTGTCCTGCTCTCGTCTCTCCACGTGGTTTGAGTTAATGGGGAAGGTGGGGAGCTGCCAGGGTAGCTGGATGTAGGCCGCACGCCAGCTCTGATGCCGCGAGTCCTCACCTGCCCACGTCCCACAACATGCCAATTACATCCCTTATCAACACATGAAAAATGTATAATTATTAGGTCAACTGTGGCCCACTCTGAGCCTCAATGGGGGCACAGTCTTGTTGTTTGCATTTGTACTTTTTTTATGTTCTAGCTGTTCACACTGAACCCGAGGTCTGCATCTTTGCCAAAATGTGCATTGCGAACTCCTTTTTCTCAACTTGGGCTCTAGGAACCCGATCTATTACGGACTGAGAATCAGACTGTAGGATGGGAAGCTTCCTGCCTCAACTTAGCATTAAGCTTAGATAATAGAAAACACGGATGAAAAACAACTTCACTTTTTCCCTTGGCCTTTATCCTCCACGGATTATTTCCAAGGGGATTTCGGCCCCTGGGCCCCGAAGAGAGCATGAGTGAAAAAACGGTGATTGATATGTTTCATTCACAATGCTTGGGAGTTTTATTTCCAAAACATCTTCTTGAAAATTTCCTTTCTAGATTTCTCCGTGGAGGATGTGAGAATATCCAGCTACTGTACATCCATAGGACCAGGTGGAGCGGAAACTGAGCCTTCCCCCTGGACACAAACAGAAAGCTTTGGATAAATCAAGAGGAGTTTAGGTAGCAAGTGCTGGGCAGGCTTTCTAGAGATCACAGAAATGCTCTCTTTTGGGGAATCTGAGATGGAAGGATTTGCAGAGCTCTACCTCAACCCAACACAAATGTGAAAACAAACCGAAGCCTGTTTTAATTTCAAGCATCAGTAGAAGCAAAGAAAAAGAAAAATCCCATAAGGACAAGTGCCAAATGAGAAAGGGACAAAGTTGGCAAGAATTAGTATCTGTCAGTGTTTGAGGAGCGACGTGGTGCCAGTCAACCCAGAGAATGAAGGGGGGGCGGGCATGGAGGCGGGTGCTGAGCTAGAAGTGGGGAGAAGCCTTTATTTGGTGTTTTGTTTTTTTAGGACCTGTTGTTTTTATCCTTCCTTAAGTTCTTTGGAAGTAGAGATTGGAACAAAATGAACATTTATTAAGGGTCCTCTCTATGCCAAGTTTTCACACTCGTTACTTCCTATCACTCTCTCTGCCACCTGTGAGGGAGGTGTGGTTGCTCTGTCTTATAGGACATTGACCCCTAAGAGTTCATGACAGAAATCTACAAAACCCCTGGAGGAAATGAAGGGGAAGTGGGTCTTGTCAGTGCAAAGTCTTCTGATGGTCTATGTTGCTTACGTGACTTAGGGAATGCCTACTCATTCTTTATTTTGAGGCCCTTCTTGGCTTGAGAGAACCTGGAGGTTGAGGGGATATGGATTCTGAACAAAAGAGGGAACCTTATTTAGAACTAAAACATTCCATGTCTTGTTTGTTATGTGGATAAATAACTTGATAAAGGAAGGTAACACTTTTGATTTGGGTCAGTTGGATATTTTCAGTATCCGTCTCTCCATCCATTCCTCCCTCCATCCTTCCATATGTGTCCATCTCTCCACCCCACCCTTCATCCATCCATCCATCAGAGTTTCTATGGGTTGAAGAGATCCAGAGAAGATTGTTTGGTAGGATGATGTATTGAGAAGGTCTCTGCATCTTGGTTCAACCATTCAAAAATTTTGTGACCCAGAGAAAACTACTGAACTTCTTTTTACTGAAATGCTTTCATCTGTGAAATGAGAATTATAGTATGGACTCATGGGCTTATTATATGTTTAGACAAAAATGCATGGAAATAAGCATGGTGGTATGTGCCCAATAAAAAGTGATTACTGTAATTAAGTGCAGTCCCTGCTCTCATAAAAATGCAGCATTCAAGTGAAAAGATACGGGGATTAAAAAAAATACTTGTAGAGCAAGTCTACATGTGATGAATGCCATGGAAAAGGTAAACATCCAAAGCAAATTCTGTGGAAGTTGAGCGAAGAAACTCCTCTTTGCTGGAGGTTCAGGGAAGTCCTCAGAAAATAGATCAGGGGACGCCTGGGTGGCTCAGTCATTGAGCTTCTGTCTTTGGCTTGGGTCATGATCCCGGAGACCCAAGATCGAACCCCACATCAGGCTCCTTGCTCAGCGGGAAGCCTACTTCTCCCTCTCTCACTCCCCCTGCTTGTGTTCCCTCTCTAGAAGTGTTTCTCTCTGTCAAATAAATACATAAATTCTTAAAAGAAAAGAAAAGAAAATGGGTCCGATTTCAGCAGGGAAAGGGGTGGTTTCCAGTTTGGGGAGAGGACCCAGTGATCTTCCTCATGTCAGAAAAATGTGGAGAAGATTCAGGACTTGCCATGGCACTGAGTCTGAGTAAAACTGGAAGTTCATGAAGGACAAGAAGGGAGATAGAAATGGGAGTTTGCCCAAATGCTGGAAAATCTTGAGTGCAAGCTTCAGCTCTAACCAGGTCTTTGGGAATGGCTCCTGTTCCTAAACACGGGTGGTGGGGGCCCCAGGACAGTGAGCCAAGGAAGTAGTTCTACAGCTATTTGGACAGGGGGTCTCTAGGTATGATCGCATGCCTGCTTTTTCTTGTCAGGTAGTGTGACATGTTCCCCGCCACTGCCCCATCTCTGACCTGCCTTCTGTTCCTTGTCTGGTCCTATCCCTGCCCCTAGCCTCCAGCCCTCACCTACAGACCTTTCTTGTCCCTTTACCAACCCTACACCTCACCCCAGACTGAGCCTCTCCACGTTCCTAATCCTACCTCAGGGGGAAAGTATGGGATGGATAGAGGTTCAGGGACTGGGGGAGGAATACTCTTTTAAACATTTGCTCTTTTTGTTTCCTTTTTTTTTTTTAATTTAGAAGAAATAAATTACTTGAGAAGCAGCATTCCAATGTTCTTGTGTCAAAGCCGCTCTGATAACATGACTGTATTCAAAGACCAGCGATTAGTTAAAAAGTCCTGTCCTCTATAAAAGTACTGATTCGAAGGGACACCTGTACCCTGATGTTTATAACAGCATTATCAACAATAGTCAAATTATGGAAAGAGCCTAAATGTCCATCAACTGATAAATGAATAAAGAAGATGTGGTCTACACACACACACGCACGCGCACACACCCAGGCATGCATGCGCGCACACACAATGGAATATGACATGGCCATCAAAAGAATGAAATATTCGCAAGGACATGGATGGAGCTAGAGTATTCTATGCCAAGTGAAAGAAGTCAGTCAGAGAAAGACACTGTATGATTTCACTCATGTGGAGATTAAGAAACAAAACAGATGAGCATAGGGAAAGGAAAAAAAGAGAGAGGGAGGCACACCATAAGAGACTCTTAACTATAGAGAACAAACTGAGGGTTGATGGAGGGAGTTAGGTAGGGGTGGGCTAGATGGGTGCCAGGCATTAAGGAGGGCACTTGATGTAATGAGCACCAGGTGTTGTATGGAAATGCTGAATCACTAAATTCTACTCCTGAACCAACATTACACTATATGTTAACAAACTAGAATTTAAGTAAAAACTTGAAACTAGGGGCGCCTGGGTGGCTCAGAGGGTTAAGCCTCTGCCTTCGGCTCAGGTCATGATCTCAGGGTCCTGGAATCGAGTCCCACATTGGGCTCTGTGCTCAGTGGGGAGCCTGCTTCCTCCTATCTCTGCCTGCTTCTCTGCCTATTTGTGATCTCTCTCTGTCAAATAAATAAATAAAATCTTTTTTAAAAAAGACTTGAAACTAACAAAATAAGTGGGATAGTTTAAAATTAAGTCACACAGAAATAAAATGTTTCTGATTAAAAGAAAGAAAGAAAAGTCCTGGCCTCAGTTGCAGATTGAGAGCACTTGGCATTTCCATCCTCTGACCCAGATTCCGCATCTGACTGCCTCCTTGAACACCCATCTCCCTAGGGCGAGGGAGGAGGGACAGGGGGCCAGCATTGCTCTGGGGTGTAATTGGAAATTTGGCATTACTGGTGACATGTTGAAGCACATGGCCAACTTAGAGACCCATGCCCGCGGTAGGAATCTGTGACCTGGCAACATTTACTCCACAATTTACTGTTATTAAAACTGGAACCATTTTTTTTTTTAATGATTGTGGTAGAATATATGTAACATGAAATTTATTAAACACATTCACATCATTGTACAACCATCACCACCATCCATCTCCAGAACTTTTTCTTTTTTTTAAATAATAATTTATTTTATTTTTTCAGTGTTCCAGGATGCATTGTTTATGCCCCACACCCAGTGCTCCATGCACTTTGTGTCCCCAATACCCACCACCAGGCCCCCCACCCCCCCACCCCTCCCTTCCAAGATCCTCAGTTTGTTTCTCAGAGTCCAAAGTCTCTCATGCTTCATGTCCCTCTCTCAAGAACTTTCAAGTCCCCAAATTGAAACTTGGTGCCCATTAAACACTGATTTCCTACACCCCCTCCCCCAGCCCTTGGCCATCACTCTTCTACTTTCTGTAAATTTGACTATTGTAGGTTCTTCGTTTGAACGGAATCACACAGCACTTGTGCTTTTGTGTCTGGCTCATTTCACCTAGCATGATGCTTTCCAATGGAACCATTCTTACAAAAGCTGAGCAGTCTCAATCCGAGCCCTGGGAGCTGGGGAAGTATGGGACCAAGGAGGGCAGCTGGTCTGCGTTAGCAGTTACTGAGTCGGTGAAAGTGCAGTGAGCAGCTCCCAGTCAGGCAGGCTGGGGGGTCTCTTCATCTTTCAGAAATGGGTACAGAGAAATGCATCTTCTCTCGACTGACCTCCAGATCCTTTTGCTAAATCTGAAATGAAGGAAGTTGAGGGTTTGTGGGATCTGTACTTTTTTTTCACTGAGCAAATACTACTTCAAAGTGATAGATCTCGAGGCGTTGGGAGTCTGCCTTCAGCTTGGGTCATGATCCCAGTTGGGCGTCTGCCTTCAGCTTGGGTCATGATCCCGCAGTCCTGGGATCGAGTCCCGCATCGGACTCCATGCTCGGAGGGAAGCCTGCTTCTCCCTCTCCGACTCCCCCTGCTTGTGTTTGCCCTATCGCCGTGTTTCTCTCTGTCAAATGATAAATAAAATCTTAAAAAAAAATGTGGTAGATCTCTAAACTAGACTCTCATTAGAGAAAAGGGTGTTTAAGATGAGGTAGTGATTAATAGATTCGGGGAAGGAAAGAATAACGAGAACAAAGGGCGCGGTAGCAAATATCATAGCGTGGAGTATGGGCTCAATACCTGTTTTCCCTTTCCTTCCCTCCTCCCCCTCCCCCCCACTCTTTCCTCCTCCTTTCTCTCCCTCCTTTCTTTCTTTTGAATCCATCCCTGTAGCTACCACCCAGACGGAGTAACAGTGAGCTCTCAGCCTCCCGGATCACCACCTCCCACCCCTTCAGTCCCCAATCCCGTGCTGTAGACTAATTGCTGCTAGCCTGCTTTCTAACACAGACCAGCCATGCACGCTCTGTACTTCCTACCGAACCGTGCCTCCAGTCCTCCTTCGTGTCTGCTCCTCAGACTCACCCTCTGAGCTTCCTGCAGGTGGCTGCCTCTAGTTGCAGGTCATTCCCATTCTTCTTGCTGCAGAGCATTACGTTGTACGAAAATTCCACGATTCATTTGTCCTTTCTTGAGTTGATTGTATTTGGGGTAGTTTCCTTTTTCAGGTTCTAACAAACATGGCGGCTGGAAACATTCTAGTACGTGTTTTTGTGAGCATCGGTATGCATGTTGGAGGTGGCTTGAGATGCTTTCCATGGAGGGACTTTGTCAGATTCATGTTCTATGGGTTCGGCTCCCCCTATATTGTCCCTGTCACGGTAATAGTTCAAATAATAACTAACGTTTATTGGACAGTTGGGAGCTATGCAAAGTCCTTCAATTGCATTGTCTCATTTAATCCCTGCAGCAACCCTAAGAGGCAGGTAGTATCCTTATCTTCATTTTAAAAGCTCTGGAAGACTGGAGAGGTTGACAAGTTCCCCACTTTCACAAAGGGAGTGCAGGGCATCACTGGGATTTGAGCAGAGGGACTCTGACATCAGTGGTATTTCTCAGGGTCAGTTGCCAGGTGTATTGACATTCTGAGGACAAGGAAGGGCATTGAGAAGATTCTGAACAGGTTTTCCTAGGTGGTAAGTACCTGCTGGGAAAATGAAGGACCTTGTCCCCACGCCCGGCACTGGGCATCCCTGGGGAGGATAGCAACTGTCCCCACAAGGCTGGAAGGACTGGCCAAGATGCTGAAGAATGAGTGCCTGGAGCAGGGGGTCAGCAAACTCGGTCAGGGGCCAGAGAGCAAATTTTTCAGGCTCTGTGGGCCATAGGATCTCTGCCACAACTTCTTAACTGTGTCCCTGTCGTAGCTGCAGGCGATATGCAAATGAGTGGGCACGGCTGTGTAGCAGGAAATCTTTACGTACAGAACCCGCAGGGCGCTGGGTTAGGCCAGTGGGCAGTGGTTTACTGACCCCTGATCTGGAGGTCTTCGGTCACAAGCCTGGTACGATGGTGGGAGGAAGTATGGAGAGAGAGTAAGGTGCAGCAGGGGCCTGTTGTAGCCACAAAGTGCCACAGAGGATCTCCCCTCCTCTTCCACGGGTGTCCTGCTCGACCCCCAGGCTGCCCTTCTTGCCAAGGCAGCAGATCGAGGGATGCTCTGGATGTCAGGGTTCCTCCAGGGGCGAATCTTAAGGAATGGGATATGCACAGCCCAGAAGCCGTGTCAGGAGTCATTCTGCTGCTGTGGCCTTCACTTCTCTAGGGATCAGTGGACACCATGATTGTGTCCGTCAGCCCTCTGGGCATAGGCTTCCAAGGTCATTTCTGCAGCATTCATCAGCCTCTCAGGTGGCTGGCTGTTCTGCCTTTGTTAACCACATCCAATGGCGCAGGATGTGGTCAAACCTGAACTTCTCAGACCGGGTTCTAGCTAACGCCAGTTTCCCTGGGATCCCAACAGGTGTTCCCCTTACAGAGGGTCTTAGTGACAGAAAGATTTGAAATGTCATGATCAATTTACTACGAGGTCTTTACTGAAAGATCATTAATCTTAAAATCTTTTCAAGTCTTTATGTCTTTCGGCTCTCAGTTTAGATTTTTTTTTTTTCAAAGAGCTACAGGATCGTAAGTTCCCCTCTCTCTAGTTTGACTCTCTACATGGAACTTATATTCCCTGGGATGCCTGGGTGGCTCAGTCGGTTGAGCATCTGCCTTTGTCTTGGGTTATGATCCTAGGGTCTTGGGATCAAGTCCTGTATTGGGATCCTTGCTCAGAGAGAAGCCTGCTTCTCCCTCTGCCTGCTGCTCCCCCTGCTTGGGCTCTCTCTCTGTCTCCCTGACAAATAAATAAATAAAATCTTTATGGGGGAAAAAAAGAGCTTATATTCCCTGATAACTTCTTTGTGGTCTCTCTTCCTTCTTCCATCAGGGTAAGAATCTTACTGTCTTATTCACTCCTTACCTCTACTACTTAAAGCACTATCTAAATCATAGTAGGTGCTCAATAAATATTTGTTAAGCAATAATAAATGATACGTGGTATATTAAGTTGAGGATTTTACATATAGCATTTCCAAACCACTTTGGAGACAGGATGTTTTTTATGGAAAACCCCATTATTATCTCACAGACCATTAGGGAGACATGGAACACATTTGGGAATGACAGTCATAGACCAATGCTATGTTAAATCACTGATGGTCCATGAAGGTTGAATTTCTTCTGGTCTGGAATTGACCTCTGGCGTGTTGAAACTATTCTGATCTGAGTGGCTGCAAAGTTCATTCTTTTGGAGACTTAGGGTCCTTCGTCTATTCAGTGAATTCCACTCGCTGATGACTCCACCACCTCTCTGCTGGGTAGATATGAGTTCTGGTCCTTGATCAGGAGAAAGAATGTAAGCGACAGATGTGGAGGTTTCGTAGAAGTTTCTTCCTACAGATCAAGAGAGCTATCCTGCTGCTGCTGACCGTGATGCCAGGTGGTGATAAGGACAGCATCAGATGAAAGGCAAGGTCAGTTCACAGTTGGGGTATCTGATAAAACTTTCCCTCCCGGACTTGGGGAGAAGGCAGCATCTGCAATAAATGCCAGTAATGAATTCTTTCCCCATCCTGCCAGAAAAAAAATACCCCAAACAAACCCAAGTGATGTTAACATCTCTAATCTCTGGATCCCACCAAGCAGTACAATTCACTGCCCTGCATTTCTGAATCCCAATCATCCTTATCCCATCTCTCTGAAGACTCGAATTAACCCAAGTAGTTCCTATGACAATCAGATATCTTTCCCTTTTCATAATAGAGGCTATGAACAAATCCCCTTTTCTCCTTGACTTTCATTATTAAATCATAAAATATATATCACACATCCTCATATACACTGGTATGTATCATATATGCATATATTTACATACACATGTATTTATGTGTCTCTGTGTGTATATATATCTCTATATATCTATAAATATGTTCTAAAGAAAAAGATTCCCCAAATGATAGCTAAAATTTTGGACTGAAGAAGAAATAAAGACAATGAAAATATTTGAAGAAAAATGAGTATTTGAATTGAAAGAGTGTTTTTGCTGTGAGCTGCTCATGTTTCCTGAAGCTCTTACTGTATACCAGGAACTATTCTAAGCATTTTTCTTGTATTTTTTCATGTAACCTCACAAGACTCCCATGTGGTAGGTATAATTATTACCATGATTTTATAGACGAGGAACACAAGGCACTTGCTCCCTGTAAGTAGCAGAATCAGGATTGGAACCCAGGCACAACGATCAACTCATCACTGTTAACTTTATCAGGTATAGCATTTCTTCTCCTTCGGTCTGTTCTTGTTACCACTAAACATTTCTTTTCCTGATTGAAGAAGTAATACAAGGAAGGCACTGGGGGAATGGGTGTTGTGGGTAAAGGGGATTAAGAGGTATAAACTTCAAGTTATAAAATAAGTAAGTCATGGAGGTGAAACAGCGTAGGGAATAGAGTCAATGATAGTATAATAATGTTGTATGGTGACAGACGGTCACCACAATGAATGTCGTGAGCACTGGGTAATGTATAGAAATTGCTGAATCACTATGTTTTAGACCTGAAACTCATGTAACATTGTCCATCAACCTTGCTTCAATAATAAAAAATGAAAATAAGTAATATAGGCTCACTATTATAAACATTTAATTAACACATAGATATAAATTATAGGGAATAAAAATCCCCCCCAACAAGTCCTGCTCCATAAAATAATCCCACAAGGATCTGCCCTCTGTTTTTTTAGATGGTTATATACATGCTGGCAATATGTATATTTTTGCAACTATGTAACTATGTCCATATCATTTTAATACACTATTGTTCAGTTTGCTTTTCCAACACATCAGTGTAACAGCATCTTCAAGTCAGCACACAATAAACCCAGCTCAATATTTTGTGATAATTATATAGTAGTTTAGTATATGGGTGTACCATAATTTAAATAAATAGAAGTGCACATTTTTCTAGGGTTTCACTCGAATTTGATTTTATGGTTTTTTTTTTTGATGTTAGCTATGTCACATCTCAATAGTCAACTTTACCAAACTTTTCTTTCATGGGCGATTATTATTACTGTCTTTGCACACAATGTTATAGTAGTTGCAGGTGTACGATATAGTGATTCAGCATGCCTCGGTGCTCATCACAAGTGCTTTCCTTAATTTTCATGGATTTTTATTGTCCATGAGACATCTCCCCTCCCTGATCTCACTCTTACACTTATTATGTTTCAATTTAACCCTGTTCCCTTCTCTTCTTCTTAAGTGTTCCTACTTTCATAGAACTTATCTTCCATACCACACTTCCCCAGTATGTGGCTAAACAGCTTAACTTATGTTCTTCACATTTTTCTTGGAAGATCCCAGTTCTGTACATTCAATAGAGCTGTGCTTTGATAATATTTGGAAGCTTTACTTTTGACATAAACATTTCTTTAAAATGAACACAAAAAGGTTTCTTGGCTAGGTTTCCGGAGGCCAGAGTTGATTTTGGATGCTGCCACTGATTTTCTGTCTGACATGAATCCCCTGGGCCAGCATCCTCTATGTTTTGATGGTTTTCAGACTTCAGTGCTAGGAGATTTTCCCAGCAATATCATCTGGTTCCTTGCTATATTATGACTCTCTTGTTATGGTTCATTCATTTATTGAACAACTCTCTCGTGCCAGAGCCTGTACTAGGTAATGGGTGGCAAGATTCTTAGAATATTATCAGTGAGGCACTATCGTGTTGAAAGTCTTCCCAATGCTAATGACTAATGTCAGGAAGAATGAGATCCAGAATGCTGTGGTCACACCTGTCCCCCTCTGCTCTATGGACCAATTCTATTCTGTGCTGACTGGCTGAGAATACATTACTAGCATCACTCCAAGTCTCTGGAGGGAGATCAGAACACTCAGCATCTGTAACATGTTCAGCTCTGCCTATGCACCCTTGTTAATTCATACATAGTCTTTTGTAAAAAATTAAAGGGCAATGATTCTCAATCTTGCATTTTTTTTAATTCTGGGAAGCAGAGTATCACAGTTCACTTTTTGATCGTACTAAAATCTAAAGATACTTTCCGCAGATAAACACATGAACAAACTTCTGCAAATAATTTCAGGTTTGATTTTTCCAGGTCTTTATTTGGGTCTGTTTCATGGCATGGAGGTGGGCATAGTAGAGGCAAGTTCTGATTGCCCAAGGGAAACCCCACATTTCTGTTCAATTAAGTCATTTCCCTCCTGTCTCCAAACTGGGCACAATATTCATTTTCTTTAAAGATTTTTATTTATTTATTTGAGAGAGAAAGAGACCACAAGCAGGGGGAGGGGCAGAGGGAGAGAGAGAAGCAGACTCCTCGCCAAGGGGAAAGCCTGACATGGGGCTTGATCCCAGGACCTTGAGATCATGACCCAAGCCAAAGTCAGACACTCAACCAGCAGAGCTACCCAGGCACCCCTGGATATAATATTCTTGTTTCTAAATCACGTCTCAGTCCTACATCTTTCATTCCTGGCATATACTTGTGAAAATCTTAAGTATCTATGCTGGATCAACTGAAATATTGCTTTCCCTCCAAAAACAAAACAAAAACAAAAACCCTTTCTGATAACCTGAGTAGATGATATCTCTCCCTCCTCCAAAATAACCCCCAAGCAACTGTACTTCTCAAATCATCTGTTCTTTTCTTTCTTTCTTTTCTTTTTTTTTTTAATAAATAGAGACGTTCTTTATCTATTAAATAAACTTTTATTAGGCATCGGGAATCCTAAAATAATTATGACCTGGTCCTTGTCCTCCAAGAACACACTGTATGATGGGGAATCAGATATACATTCGAGAATCTCCTGAAAGTTGCAGACCCTCTCCCTAGAAAGACATATGTATACACTTTAACAAGCACTTAAATCTTAGAGGATTTGCCTACAGTTTGAATAAGAATCTATGCCACGTGATTGCTTGAGTCGACCTATGAACGAATGAAGACAATGCATTATTAAAAGTGAAGAGATAACAACATGCCCCGTGTATTTTTGGAAGAAGGGGAATCTCAATCTCTAACCTGCCATGAACTTCTGCTCCTGGGTAGTAGATTACATAATTCAGAAAAAGCCTTGCACTGGACCCAGTTAAAAAGTGTGGATAAAATAGGAATACTTTTCCCAAAGTGCACTAATATTCTAATAAGATAATGAACGTTTAATGGAGTGAGGTCAGGAGAGGTGGGCAACCCAGAGAAGTGAGCAAAACCCTGGCTCTTCTGCCTTGGGCATCATTTCCTGTTTCAGAAGGTGTGGTTAGAAAGACTGAGTTGTGTGTATGTTCTGCGGGTTGGCACACCAGAAGAACAAGGTTAAGATATAGGACTTGCCAGGTCTGCATCGGGCTCTCTGCTCAGTGGGGAGCCTGCTTCCTCCTCTCTCTCTGCCTGCCTCTCTGCCTACCTGTGATCTCTCTCTGTCAAATAAATCAATAAAATATTTTTTAAAAAAAGATATAGGACTTGCCAAAAATGGGGACCCTGGAAAACTACTCCTTGCTTTTGAGCTAACACCCGAAGGGCTATGTCTTAAAAGTAAAAGTGAACTAGGCATAATCTAATCTTCACATTGAGCTATTCTTCACCTTATCTTGGTGGCCCAGAAATATTTTTAGAATCAAACAGGTGATCTCAGATGTCTAGAGCCTTTATATGCCTGGAAGCACAAATTAAAATCTCATTAGTAGAACATTAGTTCTACCAATAATTTGAAAACTAGGCACAAGGGGAAATAAATTCGGTATAAGTAAATACCTGCAGAAATAACACGACAGAATTAGGCCCACCCATGCTCCAGAAACGAATTACCAGACCCAGAATGTAAGGGAGCTTCGGTTACTATGTCCAGAAAGAGTAAGGGCAAGTGTAAAAAAATTAGCAGTGAACTATAATCCATCAAAAGTGATATGGAAGAGCTGAAGAGAAACCAAATGGAAATTCTTGAACTGAAAAATAATATGATCCAAATGAAGAACTCAGTGGATAGGTTTTATTGCAGATGAAACTTGGCTGAATAAAGAAGGGAAAATCAGGTCATCAGAAATTATCCAGAACGAAGCACAAAAGGTCGAAAGAATTGAACTTGCAGAAGTGCAGATAGGAGCCAGAGAGGACAGAGTGAGAGGGTCTGGCTTACATTTAGTTGAAGTCTTGGCAGGATAGGACAGAATGAGACAGTGGTTTTTAAAGGGAGCGTGATCGAATCCCCAACCTGCCATGTCCTCTACGTTCCTTGAAAACACACACAATGCCTAACTCAAGTCTGTGTTCCCTGAAATACCTAGCAGTATTTCATTGTTTGTTGAGTGTGTCAGATGAGGAAACTTCCTTATTATGTTGTATTTCACTTTATATTTTCGGAATTACGTCAGAAGTTCTTTTCAAATAGTAGATCTTTAAAACAATATTAGGAAATGACTGTCTCATGTAGATAGGCATCCAAAGATCCAAATCTCTGTATTCGCAGTCACCACTTCAAAATGTTGAGCTTAATCTATTGCTGACATTATGGATGAAGTTGAAGCTCTTGTTTGTGGTCCAATGATTCATTTCTGACCAAAACATCCCCTCAAACTCATGTATGTTCTCTACTATACTCCACTTGGTTTCTTGCTATTTAAGCTTTATAGCAGACTTTGGCAATGAGTTATAAAATTCTAATCTGGTCACAACTAATTCAAATATTCTATTTACTTGCTTTTGCTCTGTTGCCTTTAATGATATGGTATTCTGATACATAACTGTGTGTTTTCCTTTAAAATAGGATACATGATATCGTATAAGCTCCCTGGGAGATAGATTTGAAGACTGAGATCTGTTTTCAGGAAGTTTCCCGGAGAGTGCCTGGGGTCCCCGCAAGGAGGGAAGGACAGAAGCAGGATTGGACGGAGGGACAAGTTCAACTCCCATTGTAGTCACAGAAAAAGCTCCAGATGATCTCGCAGGGAGTTTTGGAACTTGGAAGGTCCTTTAAAAATCGCCCTGTTGTTTAGAGGGTGGGTGAGCCTTTATGCCTCTGGCCCTGCACTGAGGATCTGTCGTTGCACACAGGCTGTTTTCAGATACGGGACGTGTCCTTAGTGACTACCCCACTGCAATTCCCAGAGTGGGACGCAGGTGAGAGGTGCCAGTGAGTTAGGTTCATTCTGGCGGGGGGGGGGGGGAGGAGGGATTCCTCAGTCCTAACGGGGAGACCCAGAGGCCCACGGGCAGCATCCCGGGTACATGATGACCAATAAGATCAGGAGACCTAAGTTTGACAATCTATCCTACCAGGGCTGCTAATCGATTGTGTGATCTGGACAAAGCATAGAGCCCTCTGGGTCGCAGTTCCTCATCTTTAGTCATTTGCGTGTGCCAGTTTCATGCTTATTTCTTTCATCCATTGAGATCAGCAGTACTATGACTCGACGCTATTGTTTATGTGATGCGATTTCTTTCCAGTAAATGTATCCATTTTAACTTCGCTGAAGGTGGCACTTTACATGCAGCCGTAAATACAGCAGTAGCTCTTTGCACAAATAGGAAGTGGCCACAAAAATAAATTTAGTATAAATAACACAATGCCATTAAAGTCAGCGAGACATGTTGCCTTGGAGTTTCTCAGCCAGAGACCTGTCTTTTCTACAAAGACCAGCAGCTATTGCAGAGGGACTGGAAATGCATTAATAACTAAGACTTTAACAGATATTTCCCCAAATAAGAACACACACTTTACCGAGAAACATTTTTCTCCATGTGATTCAGTGATATTTAGTGCTACATTTTCTGTGGCACCAAACTCAGGGCATAGATTCTCAGAAGGGGGTTTCTGACCTTTCCAGAGAATCCTGGATTAGGTAGTCCTTGGGGTCAAAGTATCTTATCCCATGATTCTCTCCTTGCATGAGAGGAGTGTTGGGGAGAAGACATGTATGAGTTATAATTTTTTTTGAGGTCATACATTTATTAGACTGATTACCAGCCAGGAGATGGAGGAATTAAATTTATCAGTTACAGTGCCTAATATTATGAGCACGCCATATCTGATAAACCACGGTGATAAGCAGTGAGGATCTAGTGCTTCAATCCTTCCAGTCTTCCTGGAAGAAGAAGCCTTTTGTAGGAGGTAGACACCCTCTCCTTGAGCAACCCAGCACCGCCCTACCTAGTGCCGCAGCCTCCCCTCCTCAGGCGGGGCAGACCCCAAGTAGAGGCCACAGGAGGCTCTCATCCTGAGAACATGAATTTCTCCCTCAGATGACTTTTCCCCACTGACCAAGGCCTCGTCAATTTACCCGGGAACATTTAGGCTTTCGTAGGAGGAGCCTAGAAAATTCTCCTTCTGGTGATCTTTCTGGAAGGGATCAGACCCTGCACTGAGCTACTTTCAGCCTCTCTCACCTCTGCACATGCTGGTCACACTCAGGAGTGTAGCTTTGAGTCTCCTCTAGAATTTTAGCTGTTGGAGCACCTATGGGGCTCTATCGCTTAAGCCTCTACCTTCAGCTCAGGTCGTGATCCCGCAGTCCTGGGATTGAGCTCTGCTTCAGGCTTCCTGCCCAGAGAGCCTGCTTCTCCCTCTCCCTCTGCTCCTCCCGCTCCTACTCTTTCTCTTGCAAATAAATAAATAAATAAACAAACAAACAAATAAATAAATAAATAAAATCTAGGAGCAGCTGGGTGGCTCAGTCAGTTAAGTGTCTGCCTTCAGCTCAGGTCATGATCCCAGGGTCCTGGGATGGAGCCCGAGTCAGGTTCCCTCGGCTCTGCAGGGAGTCTGCTTCTCCATTTCCCAGCCCCCCTCTCTTGTTATCTCTCTCTGTCAAATAAATAAATAAAATATCTAAAAAAATATCGAGAATTCCAGCTGTATTCTAAGTTTCACTAGGGCCACTGTTCTGATTCTTTGTTCAGCTGCTGGTAACAGATGCTTTAACCCAGGCTTGGGATCCTTTAATTCCCGAACATTAGGATTTGACATCTCCTCCTGAATTCACCTAAACTAGTCAACCACAGGATGCCTAGAATTTGAGCTCAGTAGATAATGTCAGTACTTTCTTCCATAGGTAAGTCAGGAAAATTACCATCCTGGAGGCCAGTAAAGGCACCCCCCCCCCAATCAGTTTAGTTGACATTCTGAAAAGTCCTGAGGAATTGGGACCATGAGGCCTCTTTGCTTCTAGCATAAAACCAATTTATGTCCATGTATAAAAAATGGTGATAAAGGCGATTTATCAGCCAAATAGTAGAGGAGGAAGAAGGTGAGGCTGAGGAAGAGAAGGCACAAGAAGAGGAGACCGGAAGAGATGGAAAGAAGGAGGAAAGCTTCATTGAGCATGAACTAATTCCAGTGCGATCCTCTGCCTTTCCCAGGGGCAGGGCTGACAGTCTCTGGTGGTGGTGGTGGTGGTGGTGGTGGTGGTGGTGGTGGTGGTGGTGGTGGTTGTTTAAGATTTTATTGTTTTAAAGTCATCTCTACAACCAATGCGGGGCTCAAATCTACAATCCCAAGAACAAGAGCTGGGCACTCTGCTGAAGGAGCCAGCCAGACACCCCTGACCCTCTCTGAATACAGATGCTTCTGCCTCAGGAACTGATCCCCCAAGATCTAGAGTGCAGCTGCGACTGAGCATCTGGGTGCCTTTTATTCCCCTCTAGACCAGGCCAATCTCAGTAATTTTTATGGCTCTCTCTGTCTCTTGGAATATAGTGAGTCCTCAGGCCTGATTCAACAAGTTTGTGAAAGTGAGTTAGTTGTATAGATACGGTTTTATTTGGTGTGACTTACACATCATATGGATTATGTGGTCTTTACAGAATGATCTGCCAATCCTGGTCTCTTCAGGCTCATCTGAGAATCATTTTTCTCGTTACCTCCAAATGTCTTGCTCCCCATGCTGTCTTTTTTGTTTTTTGTTTGTTGTTTAAATATTTTATCTATTTGACAGATAGAAACACAGCTAAAGAGGGAACCCAAGCAGGGGGAGTGAGAGAGGGAGAAGCAGGCTTCCTGCCCAGCAGGGAGCCCGATGCGGGGCTCGATCCTGGGACCCCAGGATCATGACCTGAGGGGAAGGCAGACACCCAACGACTGAGCCACCCAGGTGCCGCTCCCCATGCTGCCATTTAATTCTGAGAATGGCACAGAGACACGATGTACACGAGTAATATCGTGCAAATAAATGCATGTTCAGTCTGATATGTGGATGACTTCTCTGGTGTTTTATAAGCTAGTGTTCTGCTTTGTCAAGTGCTTGGATACACAGAGAACAAGATCGTTCGATATTGGTGAATGCGGTGCTTACATTACACGCACTTGATCTTTGTAAGATTTGGTTCATTGAATTGTTTTTTAGGAAAGCTACATTCCCCATTTCTCAGGACAAAAATGCATTTGGATACACTCAAAGGACCCATGGTCAAAGCAGTTTTCATGCATAATATGTTGGGGGTCATGAAGATGGATGGTCATGAAGATGATGCAGAAGATCTCTGGACCTATCTAGAGTCCTAATCAGAGCCAGGAAGCCTCCAATCAGAGCCAGACAGCCCACCATGTCTTTTCACTCAATCCAGTGGTTGTCAACCCGGAAAATTTGGCCCCCGTAGGGAACAATTGGCAATGTCTGGAGACCATATTGGTTGCCACAATGGCAGGGATGCTCTTGGCGAAACATCCTACAGTGCTGAGCATCCCAGTGCTGCTAAATGCTAAATGTCCTATGATACACAGAATCCTGCCCCCTTCCCCCCAAAAAGAATTGGTCAGCCTAAAATGTCAATAGCACCAAGGTTAAAGCCCTGCTCTATTCAGTGAACCCTTTCTTCTTTTTACGATTCTAGGCTGAAGCTTAGCATGGCACAGTACCAGAGAGCACAGGGTAATTTTTGTCCACATAATACTTTCTCTGAGAAAGATGGGGATGCAATCCTTGATAATTCTTGGAGTTACTCACAGAAGAATCAGGCCAGTGAATCCCAGGACATTTTCTCTCCAGAGCCATCTCCTCCTCACTCCCCTCTGGCAATGTGCTGTTGAGTCCTGAGAACCAATTGGCAGTAATCATTATGATTTGCTTTGATGCATTCCTCAGCTGGAGGAATTGTTGAACCCTTGAATGACACATGCCTGGAGGTGAAGAGTAATATAAGTCACAAAGGAAAGAAGGAGACCGATTAGAGTTAATTAGAAACAGAATACTCTCTGGGAAATATTTGAAGCCCAGAATCATTCCGGAAGATCCTGGCTTGCCAAAAGGCAAAGATGGACATGATGTCCTATAGTTTACCAGTGCCCAGGAGATCACGTGATGAGGAGAAATAGGAGAACTTTCTAAACGCTTTGATCCTCCATGATTTCTCTCCTGTTGTGATGTCTTCTGTGGCATGATGAAAGACTGTAGAGCTTAATTTTGATCTGTCATGACCAGACAGTGGAATTAGCTTCGGAAGGAGCTGAATTTCAATCTTAATTCTACACAAGCACACTATGGGATCTTAGGAAAGTGACCTAACTTCTTCAGATCTTGGTTTCCTCACCTACTACATGGAAAACATGGTACCTACCTGCTGTGAAGAAGGAAGGAGAATATTTGGGAACTTGCTGGTACAGTCTGGGCGCACACAAGATGCTTGACGAATATTCACCTGCTTCTTTCTCCTCTGTAGCTGGAACGGCGCCAACTCTTGCCATCCCCCCAAAATGTTGAGCTGCTCAGAAGCACTTCCTTGGAAGACTTTTGGATATGCATCAGAGTACAAGCCATGCTCTAGAATTCTAAGTCGGGACAGGAGGATGGCTTACCACTCTTGCTTTACTACTCACTTTTAACCAGCATTCTCTCCTCCATTATAAGTAGCAGGGCAAGGAGGGAAGAGATGAAAGGAAGGAGGTTGGTGAACACTTGGTTCCAGTCCCTTCCCTGGTCTAGAAAACAGGAATATCTAAAACAGGCCAGCGGCTGTTTTGTCCTCTCAAGCATTTTTCAGGCCTTTGGGCATCCATAGGTGTTCCAGGTCCAGTGGCTTGTATAACACCCTGCTTTTCATAACTCAGTTCTCTGGGAAGATCAGTTCTCTTGAAACATAACAGAGAATCAATACCATAAGCAAGTAATACACGGGAAGGGCCCAAACTGGTATACACAGAGAACAAGATCGTTCGATATTGGTGAATGTGGTGCTTACATTACACGCACTTGGATAAACTCAAACTCAGAACTGGTGTTAAGAGAGCCCCATGCTATTATAATCAGAGCTGTCTTACTCTTTTTTTTTAATTTTTAAAAGATTTTATATATTTATTTGAGAGACATCATAAGAGAGAGCACGAGTGGGGTGAAAAGTAGAGGGAGAATCAGAGTCCCTGCCGAGCAGGATGCCCAATGCAGGGCTCCATCCCAGGACCCTGAGATCACGACCTGAGCTGAAGGCAGAAGCTTAACCCACTGAGCCCCCCAGGCGCCCCAGGGCTGCCTTACTCTTACATTACTTGCAATTAAGCAACCTTTTGATCTAATTTTCAAGCCAATTATGTCACTGAGAACAATGGGTTAAAGGTTAAAAGAGAAGAACACTAAAGGTAACTCTTAACTAAAACCAAAAATGGCAACTCCATGTCCCAGCAGATACTTAATTTTACACATTGATGACAGTAATAATTAATTTTCATTATGATATGAATTCTCATGCATCCTCAGCAAGAAAGCTGAAGTGATTCTGAATGGCTCCTGCTTGAAAGAGAATATGAGACATTTCAAAATGTTTTCCATATAAACCTATGTCTCAGTATAGCTACATCCATTTCTATATTTATCTAATATATATGATAAAATAAAATGGGGATGAAATAAAGTGGAAAGGGGTTATATAACCACTATAGCTCCTTGCTATACTTAGTAGGTACTTGTTAGATATTGCTATTAAAATAAGATATTGTAATGCAATAATAAGGGACGGACCGAGGTTTTGTAGAGCCTGAAGCTCATACATCTTTCAGATCCCCCTTTAAGAAAAAGAATACGAAATTACAAATACAAAATTAAATATGCCTGGGATATTTATTTAGAATAATAAATCTTTACAAAGTAATGATTTTTTAAAAGCTGAAAAATATACCACAAGCGGGCACCTGGGTGGCTCAGTCGTTAAGCGTCTGCCTTTGGCTCAGGTTATGATCCCGGGGTCCCGGGGATTGAGCCCTGCATGGGGTTCCCGGCTCAGCAGGAAGCCTGCTTCTCCCTCTCTCGCTACCCGGTGCATGTGTTCCCTCTCTTGCTGTGTTTTTCTCTGTCAAATAAATAAATAAATAAATAAATAAAATCTCAAATAAATAAATAAATAAATATATATATACACACACACACCACAGGCATCACAAAATCCAGAAAAATAACATATTTTTTAAATTAACTTCCTGGCATTTATTTATAATTCTTTTTTTTCGAAAGCATTCTGGCTGAATATTCTTTGATTGCCCTATTCACATGGCATTTAGTAATTGTGTTTTCTAAAGTGAATAAGGATAATTTAACCCATTCTCTAGCATGGTTGATCAAAATTTATTTTTTACTATTGATAATTAAAGGAAATTTTCTTTCAGCTTCCCAACTTGTTTTGGGGTTGTGTCAGGATAACTTCTAGGATTATTGTCGAGTTTAAGAGAACCTCTGTCAAGTTGCCTTTAAAAGAGCTACAAGGGGGCGCCTGGGTGGCTCAGTTGGTTAAGCATCTGCCTTCAGCTCAGCTCATTATGCCAGGGTCTTGGGATCGAGTCCTGCATTGGGCTCCTTGCTCAGTGGGAAGCCTGCTTCTCCCTCTGCTTGTATGCTCTCTCTCTTTCTCTGGCAAATAAATAAACTCCTTTAAACAAGAAAAGAAAAATGATATTAAAAAAAAAGAACTGTAATTTTTTTAAAAGATTTATTTATTTTAGAGAGAGAAAGAAAGAGAGAGAGCATGAGTGGGAAGGGCAGAGGAAGAGAAAATTCCAAACAGATGGATGCAGGGCTTGCTTTCACGACTCTGAGATCAGGGCCTGACGGGAAACTCAGAGTCAGATGCTTAACCCACTGCTCCACCCAGGCGCCCCTCCAAGCTGTAAGTTTTGAAAGAATATTCTGTAGATGACATTTCTGGCTCTGTGCAATCGCCTGCCTTGTTTCTCCCGCCTTCCCACATCTGGGGCTGGATGCTGTAGGTGATGTTCTCATGAGGCTGCCTGCCGAGTCTGCGGGCTAGCACCCCTCCCAGGATGGCTGGCAGCGACTTCATTTGACAAAGGTTGCTACTGCAGATCATAGAAATAAATCCGGGTGGCTCAGTGGGTTAAGCGACTGCCTTCGGCTCAGGTCATGATCCCGGAGACCCAGGATCGAGTCCCACATTGGGCTCCCTGCTCAGCGGGAAGCCTGCTTCTCCCTCTCTCACTCCTCTTGCTTGTGTTCCCTCTCTGCCTGTGTTTCTCTCTGTCAAATAAATAAAATCTTAAAAAAAAAGAAAGAAATCTGGCCAAACATGGCTAACTGGGTCTTTATGTGGATGAAATGCTCTTAGGGAGTCAAAGAGGAAAGAAACAGGGGTGTTAATGGTGGTTAGAACACCTTCCTTCTGCAAATTATATGAAAATAGCCAGGACCTCAGGTCTCAGAAGGGTTCCATGCACATGTGTGGGGGGCAGGGGTTGGCTCTGGAGCTCAAGCTCCTTACAATTCATGGTCCATCTACTCTGATGACAGTAAATAACACTGAGGAGAGAGAAGAGAAAAGAAAAGAGAAAAGAAAAGAGAAGAGGAGAGGAGAGGAGAGGAGAGGAGAGGAGAGGAGAGGAGAGGAGAGGAGAAGGGAAGGGAAGGGAAGGGAAGGGAAGAGAAGAGAAGAGAAGAGAATTTGTAGACGTGGGCCACTGGGTTCCTAGGGAACTAGCTGATGTTGGGTGATGTTGGGTAAATCATCTCCCTTCTTGTGGACCTTGCTTGCCCATTTCCGAAGTGACAAGTGTGAAGGCTGTGATGTGCTAGGTTCCTGATACCCACAGCAGTGAGTGACCCTGAGAATGCTTTCTGAGTGAGCCAGGCAGGGTCAGGAGGGATTAGGCTAAGCAAGAAGAAATGGTTCCCTCCTGAGGACCATCACTCCCCTCCCCCCCCACAGAGGTTCACTGAGCAAACAAGCCCCATGTTTTCCCAACACAGGACAGCTATGCAAACTCTGCCCCACCGAGTATTGGTACAATTACTGGCTGTGACAGGCCTATCTTTTACTTTCCCAGGAGCAAGATGGAAGGAGTGAGCTTTTTGAGTGACTGGCCCCAGCGTTCCTCTCGGAAAACCATCAGGGCTGGAGAATTGTGCTGGAGGCAGCAGGGCTTGGGCCAATCTCGCCAGCTGCTCCCAGCCATGCTTGTTTCTGATGGGTGCTAGAAGACAGGCCAACTAATTCTGGGGAGGCTTCCAGCGCTTTCTCTCTTCACCTCTTGGCTTTTAATTCCTCTCCTTTGATGGGTGGCCTGGGGGTGGGAGACAGGAGTGGTGACTAGTCCCGCCTGGGCATTAATTACTTTGCTTTTGATATGAGAACTCATTTGTTAAAAACTGAAGTTCATTCTGATCTTAGCCAGCTTGACCATACACAAAATTCCTTTTGTGAGATTCCTTTTCAACAAACCACCTGCAAATGTTTTTATATCCATTCAATTTTTGTCCCCCCCCCTTTTTTTTAATTTTCTCATTCTGGAACAACCAGAGATTTTACTCTCCTAATGTACTTTGCTTACATAGCTATTTCCTTTCGCCCTTACTATTTTAAGGAGTTTTAATTACATATATTGGTTAGAATTCTTTTTAAAAAAATATTATTTATTTGATAGAGAGAGAGACAGCCAGAGAGGGAACACAAGCAGGGGGAGTGAGATAAGGAGAAGCAGGCTTCCCGCCGAGCAGGGAGCCCAATGCGGGGCTCGATCCCGGGACCCTGGGATCATGACCTGAGCCAAAGGTACACGCTTAACAACTGAGCCACCCAGATGCCCCTAGAATTCTTAATCCTTAGTCCCCTTTGTGGATCTGTTACACCAGCATCCTGGGGATTGACAAATGAGTAACTATGTTTCTTAATTTCTAGAAGTATATTCTTCCTCATAGTAAATTTTCCAGTAGGGCACAAAACATGTTTACTGATAGACCGAAATGTGTGTAGTTCCGCCGTAAAAGGAAACTCATAGTAGACAATTGTCTGTTTGGTCATTAACGCTTCAGTGTTTTATCTTATTTGGAAACGGTCTAGATATTCCACAACTATCCATTATTTAACTCATCTCACCAAAACTTAAAGATTTCCAGTGACCAAAAAGATTTTGGAAACTATTTTTTTTAAAGATTGTATTTATTTATTTGACAGAGAGAAATACAGCCAGAGAGGGAACACAAGCAGGGGGAGTGAGAGAGGGAGAAGCAAGCTTCCCGCCCAGCAGGGAGCCTGATGTGGGGCTCGATCCCCGGTCTCCGGGATCATGACCTGAGCCAAAGGCAGTCGCTCAACCAACTGAGCCACCCAGGCGCCCCTTATAAACTTTTTAATCTTACTTATACCTATTTGATTTACTCGTTTTTAACAGTTATATTTAGATGCTTCATAAAAATTTCATGAGATATTAAATAGTGGACCATCACTTCGTTATCTTCTTTTTAAGTTTATTTATTTTTTTTAGTAACCTGTACACCAAATGTAGGACTTGGACCCATGACCCCCGAGATCAAGAGTTGCATGCTCCCCTGACTGAGCCAGACGGACGTGCCTTCAGTTATCTGTCTTGCTGGAACATTCTGTAACAGAGACATCTTCTCTGGCTTTTATGTTTCATGCTGATAAGTCTAAAGACATGCTTGTTTTAATTGAGCCAACAAACTCAAGCTGCCTTTTATTTACTAAAGATTATCCTAGATAATCTTGAATTTATAAGACATTAGGGTTAGTTTCTATATTTTTGAGAGTATACTTGATATATATAATGCTTGTTTGCCTTTAAGCCAATTACATTGAGCTCTTTATAAAAACTAGTTTTGGCAATACCATCCAGAGGTGGAAAAGAATCACCTGTCTACAACATGCCCACAAAGTAACAGAAAACAGAGCTTTCATTAAAAAATTTTAGGCACGAGACAGGTACAATAATGCAAAACTGACCAGTTTATAAAAAAACAGTTGGATCCAAATTGTGTTTTTTGCGGATGGAATAAGTTAAGGTTATCTGCTCATATGGGTAAAGGTTTTTACTGGTATTTGTGAAAGAAACTATTATGATTTTTCATGGACCTCGTTTTCACAACAGCCTTTACTTTTTTTTCTTCCCTCCTTCTGATCAGAATTACCTTGTTTCTCAGAGAAGAGCAGGTGGAATATTTGCATCACAAAAGGCTCAGAGAAATAAGGCAAGCTCCATCAAGAAGGACTTTTGTTCACTAAATCTAGATCTTTTATAATATCTGCAAGCTTTTAGAGATGAATTAGGAAGGTTTTTCAAGATTGGTAAAAAGGATAGGTGGGCTTTGTATTGTTTCTAGAGCCTCATTTCTGTTCTTATAAAAACTAATAAGACAAAAACAGTTCTGTATTTTATTTTTTTAAAGATTTTATTTATTTATTTATTTGATGGAGAGAGAGATCACAGGCCAGCAGAGAGGCAGGCGGACAGAGAGGAAGAAGCAGGCTCCCTGCTGAGCAGAGAGCCCGATGCGGGCCTCCATCCAAGGACCCTGAGATCATGACCGGAGCAGAAGGCAGAGGCTTTAACCCACTGAGCTCCTCAAAGAATTGGTTTGAAGCTTGAATGATATCAAGAAGCTGACCCACCCATTTAACTATATATCCTTCAGTTTGCTTGTTTATATCAGGGAGAAGATCTTCAACTAAGATGGAAACCAAAAGATTCCTATGTTCTAGATCTAGAACTGTATGTTTTTGAAACGTTTTAGTAAACCCTCCACAAAGGCTTCAGGCTATTTTTCTTTCCCTTCGAGTACATACCTTCATTTTTTCTTACAGGAGAAGCCCCAGAATAGGTTCGTGTCTGGCTCTGCATATCAGCTTCCACTTTGCCCAACTTTTGACCATAGAGCTACCTACAACAAAACAAACGAAGACAACCCACAATCTTTTTGAATGTCTTGTCAGGTTACATCTGGGACAAGCAGTTGATATTCCTGGCGGTCCTGAACACTTCGTTGGGTATAAGAGGCATCCCTAAAGAGGATGCAGAAGATAATACCCCCCCAAGACCTGGAGCCACTCCCAAAAATAACCTAAAGAAAGACTCAAACAATTCTTCTGAGAGTGGGCAACAGTGGGTAGGACCCTAGCCACATAGGGGATGTAATCCACATTTCTGTGTATCATTTTCTGGGGGCCCCCAACCTAATGGTTCCCAAGTCAAGCTCTGAGAACACAAAAGGGGACAAACAGAAGGCAAAGGCTCTTTCCTGGGAAGAGAAGGGATTAACAACCACTGGGTATCCAAAAGCAAATCCAGAAGCCACAATTAAAGATCTAAATCTTACCAATGTTTCTTGCCTGCCATTTTATACTTGGGTGTGGAAGGGACATGAAATTTTATTTTCTTTCTCTTTCAACCAGGCACCCCAGATAGTTGACCCTAGTAAGAATTGTCACCTGTTTCTGGTTTCTGTTGGGTTTCCCAGGTTCCCATCTGCAGACTCTGGAGGAAGGTCAGTGTCTTATCCTGGTCACCAGAAAATGTAGAGGAGGGAAAATAATTTTCCTTCTGACATTTATGGTGAGTGCTTGGCTGAGACCCCTTTTCTCTCGGACACCTCATAAATGAATAAGTTTATCTGGGTTGAAATTTCTCCACTGAGGCCAGTGGAATTCAATATTATCTTTGGTAAGTGGAACCTGCTTGTTCAGCCACAAAACAAAATCGTATTCAGCTGAGGCCTTAACACTCAACCTCGTATAACCTAAGTCAGACCTGGTCCTTCCCCACACCCACTCTGGGTTCTTCTCAGCTGGACTTGGTCCAGTGTTTAAGTCGAGCCCATTCTGACTCCAGCCAGTTTCTGGACCCAGTCCAGAAAAAGAAAGGCTCCAGTAAAGTCTCAAAACACATAATGCAAAAGCGGGGGAGCTAAGGTGGGAGAGGGACCTGCCCACCACCTCCAGAGACAGCGAGAGAGCAGACAGCTCACAGAAAGGCCTGGGAGGCACCTGCTTTCGGGTGCTCATTGCTCCTGGGCACCACTGGGGGCCTTCTTCAGTGTCCTCTTCTGATAGAACTGTTAAAAGGTAAACTGAGGCCTATGAAACCTTTTAAGAGTTCATTTGTGCAAGACTTTATTTGAATCTGGTGTTACCCAATTTAGCAGGCAGAAAGGAGCCCCGAGGAGCCCCGAGGAGCCGGACAAAATGGAAGATGTGTATATGGAAGGGAGCAGGGACAAAGAACTCACGTGAGGCCAAAGGGGGTTGGTTACTGCAAGGTTACTTTCCTTTAGGGAAAGGGAATGGGGTCTGTCAGGCAGATTAGCTCACTAGGGCTGATGAGGCTACTCCTGACTCGCCGGTTTAGGGTTCTAGTTCCGGGAAACTCTAAGCTGTAATGAAGTTGACTCTTGTTTGTTGATAAGGACCTTAGCATAGTGACTCTGATTTGGGGCTGTGTTTGCTGCTGCTGCTTCTTTTTTTTTTAATTATTGACGTATACTTGACATACCATGTTATGTTCGTTTCAGGTGGCACCATATTGATTTGATCATTCCATACATTACCCAGGGCTCCCCAGTGATAAATGTCCTCACTGTCGGACACCGTACATTGCTCCAGTACTATTGACTGTATTCTCTATGCTGTATTTTCGTCTCTGTGACTGACTTAAATGGAAGTTCGTGCCTCTCCATCCCCTTCACCTGTTTTGCCCCCACCCACCTTCCCTCTGGCAATCACCAGTTTGTTCTCTGTATTCAAGACAACCACTTGTTCGTTTTTTAGATCCCACATATAAGCAAAATCATATGGTATTTGTCTTTCTCAGTCTGATTTCTTCCACGGAGCATAATACTGGCTACGGCCATTGATGCTATTGAAAATGGCAGGATTTCGTTCTTTTTGGTGGCTGAGTAATACCCCATCGTGTTTGTGTGTGTTTATCCATTCATTTATGAGGCTACTTCCATAGTTGACTATTGCAAATAATGCTGCTAGACACATAGGGATGCTATTATTTTTTTTAACAGGTTACATTAAAGACTCAGGAAAAGTTTCTTAGGAAACCAAGTAGAGGGCACCTGGGTGGCTCAGTGGGTTAAAGCCTCTGCCTTCGGCTCAGGTCATGATCTCAGGGTCATGGTATCGAGGCCCGCATCAGGCTCTCTGCTCAGCAGGGAGCCTGCTTCCTCCTCTCTCTCTGCCTGCCTCTCTGCCTACTTGTGATCTCTCTCTCTGTCAAATAAATAAATAAAATCTTAAAAAAAAAAAAAAGAAAGCCAAGTAGAAGGCATTTGCGGAAGATCAAAAGCAATGCATTGAGTTGTCCCACTGTCCCAGGCAGAGAAAGCCAATGGATAGAAAGGTTGTGGGCAATGAGTATTTATATCACTTCAGATTTTGTTCTATATAAATGCATTTTTCCATATAAATACGTGTTTAAGCAAAACAAACCAGACACACCATAAATGTATTTTGCACATTTAATAATACAACACGAATATATTTCTGCATTAGTGAAAATGTTCTATGACAATATCGTTATTGATGATGGAAGATCATTCCATTGTATTATGGAAGTTTATTTAATGGTAGACATTTAGAGTGTTTTCAATTTTTAACTGAAATGTGTGTCTCCATGTCCTGGGAATAATTACAGTGGAGTTGTTGGGTCAAAGGGTCCATAAATTTTAAAGGCTTTTGATTAAGTATTTCTAAATTACCCATCCAGAAAAGTTGAAGCAATTGAAGCTGTCCTCAGCAGTGTAGAAGAATGCCCATTTCCTCTCACCCTTACTCAGGCTAGATTTTATCATGCTTTTAAATCTTTGCCCATTTGAGAGGAGAAGATGGTAATTTGTTTTAATTTGCATTTTTTGATTGCTAATGTGATTGAACATTTTTTATAAGCCTATTAGCCATTTGCATTTCTGCTTTTGTAAATTGCCAGTTTATTTCTTTCAAGCAAGAGTATCTTTTGCTTCAGGAAACTCTCCCCTCGATACTAAGATTGATAAAACACTGTCTTTTGTTCTCATACTTAAATGCCTCCCATTGGAGAAATGAAGAGACAAGTCTAAAGGGAGGACATGGTGTGCCTTTAGCAGCTGGTGAGCTCATCAGCAATAGGAACGGGCAAAATTTAGGCTTCTTGCCTCAACTGCTAGTTCGTATCTCAGAGTTGCCTCTGATGACCGCTGTTCATGATCATATAAGAATTTTACATCTCTTGAGGACACCTGGGTGGCTCAGTGGGTTAAAGCTTCTGCCTTCGTCTCAGGTCATAATTCAAGGGTCTTGGGATCGAGCCCCGCATCCGGCTCCTTGCTCAGTGGGGAGCTGACTTCTCCCTCTCTCTCTGCTGATCCCCCTGCTTGTGCTCTCTCTCTCCCTCTCTCTCAAATGAATAAATAAAATCTTTAAAAAGAAGAATTTTATATCTCTTTTACAGGAGTGACCTAAGGCTACCTTACAGTCTATATATTTGAGTATCTATGTCAAGTAGATGTAGTATAGTTTATATTATGTAGTTTGTATTATGCAGTTTCTGTTATAACCAAATAGATGAAGCATTACTCTGCCCTATCCCTGGTTTTAAGCTCCTGAAAGGTAAAGATTTCTTCCCCAGCTTTCACCCTAAGCCAGTGGCTTATTCATAGCAGGTGTTCTCTAATCAGGGTGAATGAATGGGTAATGACATTTCCCAATAGTGCCATTTTTTATTAGTCATTTTATTTTATTATTTTTTTACAAGCTGTTCTGAATATGTTCAGCCACGAAGTAAAATTGATTCACTAAAGTTGGAATCCTAACCTACATTAAAATAACAAGGCTTTTAAAGAGTGAAACCCAGACATAACCCAGTAGTACCATTTTAATTCTAGCAGATCCTGAGTTTCCTAGTCCTTCTTCGCCTCGCTATGTGGTCTTAGAAAAATGGCCCAACTTCATGGTGCTTTTCATTCTCCATGCCCAAAAGAAAAAGTGGTAATATTTGTTTATAAGGGGCTGTGTTTTGCACTTGTTCATTGAAAATGCTGAGAATTACTGTATCACTAAAAAAACCTAATTAAGAGTATTCTGTGCAGAGACCATTAACTACATTTGAAATAAAATGTGTGAGTTACCACTGACATTTCAAGGACTATATTTGCTAATAGCTGAGCCCTGACGAATTGAAATTATTTATAAACTTGGCTGAAATGGGAATCCAATAGTGTTTCTAGTCTTGTTGAACAATTCAATTAAGGAACTCTTTATACATAACATGTATGCCATTTTTCCACTTGAAATATTACAACGATGTTAGATTTGAAATCTGAAACTGGTTGTTTTGATGGTGGTTCTGTCTGTCCAGCCGTGGACTGGGGGGGATGGGAAATAAGTGTACAGTGTGCCATGGCAGGGAGGCCAGAAAAAGAGCTCAGAGGCGCCATTTGCAATGGAATTTGTGGGAAATGGCCTCTGTCCTCTACCCCAGGCTGCTTGTGTGGGCTCAGAGACCCTGTTGATGATCCCGTGGGATTCCTGGAGCCCTGTTTGTGTGAAAAACAGTAGGAACTTAGTTCCTTAGGTCCTGAATATTGATCTGAGCCTTGGTATGGCAAGATACCGTACTTCCATGATGAGAGTTCCTTTGCATCGGCTTGACCTCTTGAAAGAGACGATTGATGGGGGAGGGGTGGGGGGCTCCAGGAAGGGCCTTTTCTCTTCACTGATATCATGGTCAGCTTCATGTATCTGAATCTTATCTAAGCTTCTGACTTTTTGACTTCGGAATCCCACATACTGGAGGAAAGGCCAGTAAGATAATGTGTGTTAGCGGAGTTGGGTGCAAATGACAACTCATGTCTTACTTGCCCACTTCAGAATTGTTTAACTGTGTGGCAGGTTATTCTGTCACCCAGGCACACCAATGCTAGGGTCCTCCAAGGGGTCCCTTTCTCAGCTGAATTCACTTGGAATCCCGTAACTGTGGCCTGAGTTTTCAATGAACTTGGTTCATTTATTGAGCTCCATGATACTCTCTAATGTGGAAAGGTAGGAAAAATTGCTGCAGCTTTTTTTTTTTTTTGCTCCCTGTTTACCATTGGGTTATAGGTAAATACCTGCTGGGAACGTGGAATGAGGGGATTGCAGAGGATCTGAGCTAATGTGTTGGCTAAAAGCTACCTCAAAATGACAAATGAGGCTATTTTGTTTTCCTGAAAATATCTTTCCTGAAGGGTGCTGAAGGTATTCAGTAGCTGGTGTGGGACACCGATCTTACTGCCCATCCCGTGATCCAGATGAGCACGGTGAGGTCACCGTGGGGCACTGAGTCTTTGAAGGTAGAAATGTCACAGTGGCGTCCACTGCTCCCAGTGTGGATGTGCTTGTTAACGACACTGTCACTAGGTTGTGCTAGAGTATAAGGCGAGTGTTGTTGTGCGTTTGCTGGTAAATCTTCTCTCTATTGGCTATTTTCTTCATTCTTTCACATATACACGAATTGCTTCTGTTCTCTGTGGCTTGGAAGAACATATGGTGGTCACTGTTCTTTGAGATGAAGGACCTTTGAGCGACTCTGTTGTCTGATTTGGTGAAGACCCGTGGCGTATACGCTCAGAATTATTTACCCTCCTGCCTGGATACCGCTCAAATGGGTCCCAGCACTTGGGGTGAGACCTGCTGCTTCTCCTCAACTTTCTTACCAGCTCCTCATTTTTTTTTTGCCTGTATTATAACACCAGGAAGCTCAAAATCCTCAATCTGTTTTGGGTCTGTATACTCTCCCTAGATCATCTTAATCACATACCATCGTTAGGTCACTGATGCCCCCCATGATATCTCTAGTCTTGACCTTTTCCAGAAAACTCCAGATTCAATCTAGGATGACCAAACATTTCAGCTTCTGCGATGAAACAGTCCCAACTTGTACTTGTTTTCCCATTCTAATTATTAGTAGCACCCCATTTCTCTCTCAGCGGGTCCTGGTTATGTCATGATATACATACTTCTCTGCCCATGTGGCACCTTCGCTTGAATAGCTCATAGATATCCCAATTACTGGGTCTGAAACTAAGTCCTGTCCTTAATTCTTTAATCCAATTCCCTTCTTTCTTCCCAGTTAATGACATCCACGTCCACCAGTGGCTTAAACCAGTTATCTATACTTTACCTTGATTATTTGATTTATCTGATCTAATCAGTCAATAAACTCTACTGGCTCTGCATTCAAAATACTTCCTGGAACCACTCAATTCTATCTCCTCCACTAATAATTCTAGCCTAAGACACAGTCTTCTCCTGCTTGGAAAGATCTTAAAATCCATTCTCCATATGGTAATCAGGTTGACATTTAAATCCGATCATGTCACTTTCTTGCCTAAAATCCTCTTACAAGAAAGAAGGTAAAGGAATACTTGGGAACAATAATAGAACTTACTATGGCACCAAAACAAGCAGGGAACCTAGAATTATTGAGTGGCATTGTGCTAAGTTGTTTGCATTTGTTCTCTCATTTAATTTAAGCTTCATCTCTTCTGTTTTGTAGGTATTATTCCAGTTTATTCCAGCTGAAACAAAGCAAAACAAAACAAGCTAACCAACAAACAAGAAAAATGAGTCTCAGAAAGAATGAAAATGTCGCACAGCTAATATGTGTTAAATCTGGATTTAAATCTTAGTTCTCTTAAGAACTAAAGCTCAAGGGTTATCTGTTTTTCCAATCGCTTTGTTGGCAGTCATCTTTCTTCATTTGGCCTGTAAAATATTTTCACTGAGGTTTTTGTGTTATTAGGGCATTTTGCCTAATGATTTATCAATTACCATCATCATAATCTTGTTGAAAGTTTTCCCTGGGGGACTGTATTGGTTAAGATTAGATTTAACTATGGATAATGAAAACATTAAAAAAATTGTTGCTTTATTTTTATTCTTTCTCTCATAAAGAAATCTGGAGGAGAGTATTCCTGAGCTGTTATGGGGCCTCATACTCATGGTTCTGCTTCTTTCTGCTTTCACAATGTAGTGTATGGTTGCCTTCCTTAAGATCATCCTCTGTTCCAAGATGGTTTCTGGGAAGTTCTATGAAAATTGGTCTTGTTCTACAGAAGATGGGGAGAAATGAGCAGTTTGGTGACTGACTTTGTTTTCTTTTTTTTTCTCATCATTTGAGTGTTATTTATTTTTTTTCTAGTGAGAGTATGAGTGTGTAAAGAATAGCCTTCCTCTCTCTAAAAAAAAAAATAAATCTTAAAAAAAAAAAAAAAAGTAAGGCATGGGGCACCTGGGCGGCTCAGGCATTTAAATGTCCAGCTCTTGGTTTCAGCTCACGTCCTGATATCAGGGTCTTGAGATTGAACCCTATGTTGTGCTCTGTGCTCTGTGAAGGGTTGGCTTGAAACTCTCTCTCTCTCCCTCTCCTTCTGCCCCTCTGCCCCTCCACCCCTTCACACACACACACACACACACACACACACACACACACACTTTCTCCCTCTTTAAAATAAATAAACAGGGCGCCTGGGTGGCTCAGTTGGTTGGACGACTGCTTTCGGCTCAGGTCATGATCCCGGAGACCCAGGATGGAGTTCCACATAAGGTTCCCTGCTCTGCGGGAAGCCTGCTACTCCCTCTCTCACTCTCCCTGCTTGTGTTCCCTCTCTGGCTGTGTTTCTCTCTGTCAAATAAATGAAATCTTAAAATAAATAAATAAATCTTAAAAAGAAAAGAATAAAAGTTTGATGTGGCTATAACTTCCAGCTTTCTCAATGACTAACTTGGTTATGTCGGACAAGTTGTATAGCTACTATAAGCAAGGAACTTTACACAGTCATCTCAATTGAATTCCTACTGAAGCTCCTAAAGTAGATGTTATCTTTGTTTCACAGATGAGAAAACCAAGGCTCAGAATGTGTCCCTGAATGTCAAATAATATATAATACACAATGATTAATATTTCACGTGGCACGTGGGATGATAAAAACTCTTATTTACTTTTTAAATTTTATTTTATATTTTGTTTTATTTTTAAATTTTATTTATTACTTATTTATGTATTTTAATCTACAGTTTTCCTCCTGACTATCACATAGGGCCTTTCAGCCTTCATTTTTTTTTCTTTGTTGAAGATTTTGCAGAAAACAAACAAACAAGTGTAATGTTATCAGAGATGATAGAAGAATGTCATAGGGCTTTACAGAATTCATATATCTGAAATGTAACCCTATGGGTTTCTGATTTTGCAGGTCTGGATGTGCTTGAAGATCTGTAGACTAAAAAATTGTTGTATATCTCCATGAATGAGACTCTGGGTCAAGAAGAGTAGTTTTCCACAAATAATGCTCTGCTAGTCTTCTTCTCTCTCTCTCTCTCTTTTTAAATATTTTATTTATTTATTTGACAGAGAGAGATCACAAGTAGGCAGAGAGGCAGGCAGAGAGAGTGGAGGAAGCAGGCTCCCCACTGAGCAGAGAGCCCGATGGGGGCCTTGATCCCAGGACCCTGAGATCATGACCTGAGCCGAAGGCAGAGGCTTTAACCCACTGAGCCACCCAGGTGCCCTGCTCTGCTATTCTTAATTTGGCATCTTCTTCTTGGGTAGAAAAGACTTTGCCTCTTCCAGAGTCGGTGCTGTCCTATTAAACAGCCATCTTTGAAGTGCTGGCCTCACTGATGTTGTCACCTCCCTCTTAGAAAGCGTCAACGTAGTCTTTCTTCTCAGAAGATGCCTTTCAGGAGATGCCTCTCACCTTTTCTGGGGTGGGTTCGGTTTCATTTGTATAGGTGCTGCCTAGGCTCTGGAGAAGCAGCTCTCATTCAAGGTCCTGTGACCCTTGGTTCCTCTTGCCCTTTTGCCTTTGCTTTTCTCCAGGGCTCAGGTTGGCAAGGGAGAAATGAGGAAAAGTATCAAGACTCCAAATAGGCAGAATGGATTTCAGAGAACAAGAATAATAGTCAAGGCATCTCTCCCCTCTGCTCCTCTTTGCAGGAACTCGGGGGGCACCACAGACACGATTGGCCCTATGCAAATCAGCACCCATGGCAGCATTATAATTACGCTTAAATACCTTTATTTGGTTGCTCTAGGGGTGCCTGTGTAAGTTCAGTGTTGGTGAGCAGATGCAGAGGTTAAAAATACACTCAATAAAATCCAGACCCTGGTACCTTGCCTTCTGTCCTGTTATGAATGTGAGCACCGTCCGGGAGGCTTGGGCATGAAGGGAGGTGATGAGGCAGGCATAGTATTCTTCTTCTCCTCGATTCTGTTCACAGTGTAGTAAAGCAAGGATAAGGAGGACTATTTTTGTGTAAAAAATATTGTAAAACTCTGAGTGTCTCTGGGAAGGCACACAAAGGAGCATCTAGCTATGAAGTGGTAGAACCAAGATCCAAACCCATAGGGTCTGAAATCTTTCCTGTCTTCTCTGGGTGGTACCTCCGTTTTGGCTTGCTTAGGGCTCATTTGGTGGCAAGTCATTTATAAGTCTACTTCCGGATCCCATCAAACGCCACTTAAAACACACTTGGAGTTCAATAAAATCCATTCAAACTCGACTCCATCTTACACAGAAGTGGGAATTAAGTATGGGTATGGGGATACAGAGGTTTCCCACCAGACCCTCAAGCATCTCCCGAATGAGCCGGAAGAAGCACTTGGTTCCAGGCAGTCATCACGAAGTGGTCTGTTTTTGCTTTTTCATACACCTCAGCTCGCTCTTTCTTGCTGTCAGTTGGCTTCTCCTGCCTCCTTCTGTGAATTCTCTCCACCCACTGCAGCATCCTGCTATATGGTCGTTGAGCTTACTTAACGTGATACAGTCAAGGTCCCGGAGCAAGGCACCACCTTCCACAGTCCCAACAAAGAGAATAATGGGCCAAGTTTGATGGAATCCCTGCCCCAGGACCCGCCATTTGGGGCCAGTGGGGATACTAAAGCTGCATACATCTGGCTTGTGCCCTCAAGCACAAGGAGCAATTTCAGACAAGTTGGGAATGTGTGTGCACGTTTGTGTGTGTGTCTGCGTGTGGAAACCGGGCAGACCAGTGTCCAGTATGTCTGTGCGGATTACGGGTGTCTCCTGTTCGTGGTGACTCCGGTGGGTGCACTGTTGACCACACTGTACATTGAATTCTGTCCCCAGTGGTGGCTTACCACAAGGGAAAAGATGGAGGGAACTGGGTGGTGGCTGAAGGAAAGCCAGGGAAGAGAAGAATTTTTTTTCAAGCATTTTTATTTATGTATTTGAGAGAGAGCACAAGTCAGAGGGAGAGGGAGAAGCAGGCTTCTGGCTGAGCAGGGAGCTTGATGTGGGGCTCCATCCCAGGACCCTGGGATCCTGACTCAAGCCAAAGGCAGACATTTAACCAACTGAGCCACCCAGGAATCCTGGAAGAGAAGAATTTGTCATCATGTTCTCAGCTTCAATTCCAGACATCCGTGAACTGTAAATAAGCAACTAGACTGGCATTCACTCATTTACTCATTCATTCCTTCACTCATCTATTCATTCATTCATTCCATAACTCATTTTCCATCCAACATACTGAACAGGAGGAACAGCTGTAAATACAAAGGCTCCCCATTGCCTATAGGATAAAAAACTGAACAATTCACCACGGCCTACTTTGGCCAATCATCTGTCATTTTTCCTTGCACATAGTTGCAGCCCTAGTGCAGGTCGCATGCTCTTTGTTTATTTGATAAATGAGCATCAGTTGGCTTTAAAGCAAAGTACTGGCATTCTCTTCCTAACTTTCCTACAACAGTCCCCTCCTACCCCCCAAACCTAATTGATGTTATACCCACAATATTCCATGGGCCTCTTTTCAATACTTCACTAACATGTAGGATTCCACACCCCTCCTGGAGGTACTTTATTGTCCCCTCCTGGAGATCCTTTATCGTCAGGTGTTGGAAGATTGTTGCAGTAAGTATGCAAATCTGACCTGACTGTGATGGGAGACACGCCCCTGAGACCCGAAGACACGCGACGGAGTGCAAATTGTAGGACGGGATGCAGTGGCCAGAAGCCACCTTCACTGTGCAGCAGGCTGAGTCGATCTGCTCGCATGTCTATCTCCACCAGGTGCCACGGGCACAATTTTTATCTTGCTACTTGTGTATACCTCGTCCCTTGCAGAACTGTTGGCACGTTGTGGGTTCTCCAAAAATTTCTGTTGAACTGATGCCAAAAAATGAGTAAGATAAAAACATGAATGGCTTTAAGGCAAAAATATGAAGTGCTGTAGAGATCTCTCTTCAATATAGGTGTCGGCCCTGGGCCAAGTATGCTGGAAGTCTTAGGCTCATGTATTTCTCCCTGTACCCTTCTTTGGCTGATAGCCTACTTTATTTCTGGCGTTTGTTTTTTTTTTAAAGATTTTATTTATTTATTTGACAGAGAGAGATCCCAAGTAGGCAGAGAGGCAGGCAGAGACAGAGGAGGAAGCAGGCTCCCTGCTGAGCAGAGAGCCGGATGTGGGACTCGATCCCAGGACCCTGAGATCATGACCTGAGCGGAAAGCAGAGGCTTTAACCCACTCAGCCACCCAGGCGCCCTACTTTTGGCATTTTTTTAATTACAGAAGAAATCTATGGTTATTTCAGAAAAAATAGAAAATCGGATAAGCAAAAGTAATTTGTAACCCCATTCCCCAGGAATAGCAACTCTTATTGCTTCCCCAGATATTTTTCTATGCAAACCATATACATTGGTGTGGGTGATTTTTAAAACAAATTTAATCATTCCCTTGAAATAGAGATTAGGCAAATATGTAAATTTGTAAACCACAAAGAAATAGTCTAGCCTAATGATAACCTCCTTTATAATTAGAGTTTCAAACAGTAGGGTAAGCTGCTTTGGGACATGCTGGAGTCCCTGGATATATATTTTTTTAAATGAGAAAATTCCTTGTTTGCATATTGTAGGGGTGATTCATGCCTGTGATGATGGCTGGATTAGAGAATTTCTAGAGTCTGAGATTCTGATCCATTAGGAGAATTTTCTTGGCATCCCAGGGGAACACATCATTCTAAAAGTGTGTGCTGTGCTGAGAGTCAGGACGAGTGGTATTCCACAGCCTTGTCTTAACCAGACTGAAGCCCCCAGGCAGCCTCTCAGAGGTTAATCTTTGAACACTCTTAGGCTTACTTACACTTTCCAGGTCAGCAGGGAGTTTTTGTTCCACAATGTGTCCAGTGATGCCTAATGTAATCATTGCGCAGTTAGCATTAGATTACATGTAGGATAAAATGAAACAAATCTGGCGTTTTGAAAAGGGGACTTTCATACAAGGCCAGACTTGACAGAAAGAAACCAAAGAACATTTCAACTCAAAAAGCAATTTACTTTGCAAAAGGAAGTTGGAAAATTACAGCCCATCATACCCAATTACTGCACACATTTGCGTTTGAATGCAAGCTCTCCCTCCAAGGAGCCTTCTCCACAACCCTTCCATTTCACCTCTCAGCAGCCAGAATCTACTCTTGATGGCAAAACAGTCATTGAAGCAACATGATATTGTCCATTTCCTGATGGGGTCGCAGAAGATACTGACAGATTGAGTGTTGTAGAAAGTCCTGTTCCAAGCAAAGTAATGGGTATGTGATTATGAAAAATAGGATGGAGGCGAATGTAGATATCCCATGAAAGCTAAATGAACCGAAAGTGTTTCTCCCTCCAATGTTCAGGATTTAAAGAATATATGTAGATACATACAAGAGATGGAGCTTAATTCTACCGGTTCTGCTCCAACGTAGGCTACCCTTAGTGATCTGCTGCCAAAAAAATAGCGTATGGCAAGCAAGCAATAGTAACTTCACATTGGGGGAAATAAGCAAATGCCACTTTACCCAGGTGAACCCAGTGATGACTTCATTGGTGATGTCATCATCTGTGATGTCACTTGGGCATCATGCACTCTGATGGAGGATAGAAAGGGCACTCCTTCTCTGAAGACCCATCACCCTAGTTTAATAATGAGACAAAAGTTGGACTAATCCAAATGGGGGGTCATTTTAGAGGACACCTTTTTGGTACTTCCACGACTGTCAAGATCATGGAAAAAAGGGAAATACTGGGAAACTGTCAGAAACCAGAGCAGACTAGGGAGATGTGACAACTCAATGCCATGTCGTATTTGGGATGGGAACTTGGAACAGAATGAGGATATTAGTAGAAAAACTGGTAAAATCCAAGAAAGTATAGAGTTTAGTTAATGACAATGTACCAATCAATGTCAGTGTCTTTGTTTTGGCAAATGTGCCATGCTATCCTAAGGTGTTAACAATGGGAAACCAGGGCGGCGAGTTTCTTTGCAACTTTTCTGTCAATGTAAATTTATTCTAAATTTAAAAGTTACTTAAGACTCTCAGAGATTTGCCTTTTCTCTACGAAAATTTCTCTGCCATCCCATTAACAGACCCAGTTTATGCTTCCGATTCTGACCTGCCAGGTGGTTTTAAAGAAATTAATATGTTCCTCATGAAGGATGTCTATGCTCCCAATTATACGGCTCAAACACCTGACTTGTGAGTTGTGTTTCTGAAAAAGTTTAGAGGGAGCATTCATCATTAGCTGCTTGACGGTTGACCATATAGAGACTCTGAAAACCAGAAGAGGGCCATAATACTTACCCTAATTATATACAAAGTCACTCACAACAACAGGTGCCGTGGTAAGACACAATTATAATCACCCTAGGTAGAATGAGCATAAATGTGGTGATGTTAAAACAATAGACTTATTTTGTGCAGGAATGAGGAAAGAGGGATTTAGAGCTAATTTGGTCGAACACTGCTCTCAAGTAGCCTCTGTCACATCTCTGACTGATGGGAAGCTGTCTGCGATTGCCTAGCCAGCCAACTCACATCTGCCTGAAGAAAGAGAACTTTGATTTTTAGTTATGGTGAATCTGGAGCTTTATTTATGTGATCGGTTGACCTCCTTCAAGAAGGTGGGAGCCAAAACTTAGATAGATTCAGTCATGGGGCGCCTAGATGGCGCCCAGGTCATGATCTCAGGGGCCTGAGACTGAGCCCTGGGTTGGATTCTGCACTCTGTGGGGAGTCTGCTTGAGGATTCTCGCTCCTTCCCTCTTCCTCTACTCATCCCCTCCCCCAATAAAAAATAAATCTTAAAAAAAAAAAAGACAGAGTAGGTCAGAAACAATTCAGAATGCTTTTAGAAGAAGTTTCCACCCTGAAATTGGGAGAGCCATGGCTAACCAAAAGAACTGTTGCCTCTTTGGAAAGAACTTCCCGCTTCCTCAGTGTCCTTCTCTCATACTTTATTTCCAAAATGAAGCTTTTCATGAGTAGATTTTCCTTCTCCTCTCATACCTCTCCCTGATCTCCCATTCAGTACTCTCATGTATTAAATTTATTTTGGACTTGATCATGATAACTCATCAATCATTTTTGTCTCTTTTGTCTTGTTTTGCAGCTGGATTGAGAACTTCCATAGTGATGGTACCTACTGAGCCCCCCTCATCCAGGGTTTAATGTATTAATGAGTATCAAATAAGTTTAATAAACCATTGATTGAATGGATGGATAGAATGACAGATAAATAGACATTCTGTCGAGTTATTGCTTATGGAGCAAGTCATGACTCTTTGTGACTGTACTTCTTGGTGATTTCCAACCAGTAATTTTCAGTTCCTCCTCTTCAAACGAGGCAGGGAGGTGCCCCTGGATCTCTGTATTGACGTCTCAGCCATATCTCTCAGATTCATCTGAAGGATCACAGTCCAAAGCAGCTTTCATCACTGTGACATTAATCTGAATTCCAGAAAGGAAAATCGAAACAAATTTGCACTCCTTAAGTAGAAGCATTGAATGGAGAGCTTGTAGAGTATCTCTTTAGTTTTTGGAATTCAGCCCTGGCAATTAAAGGAGAGTCACCCCATGTCCTCTTTGTGGGTTATGTGATCCTACACAGCTGCAGGCACTTTTCTGAGCTTTTAAAATTGTGACTTAACTGGCTAATTGCCAAATATTCAGGGTTTGGTTGCCGAATCTTTTAATAGACTATTCTTCCTCCCACTGTTGCATTATAATCTCTGACCCTTGAAGACTTGATCCATAGTGGAACTACCACCTTCACCCTGTGAAACTCTTTTTTTCTATTACCTTTCCCATTTATTGAACCTCTCAACCCTCATCGATTTTATACCAACATGCTGACATTGATTTTCCGGAATCTTCTTGTTTCTTGGGCGTGAACTATGAAAAAAGACAAAATACCATTCATTTGTATTCAGTGTTATCTTCATCTAAAAACTATTTACTCTCTCTTACTCTCCCTCTGCTGCATGAAATTTAGTCTGGGTGCTTGAAGAACCTGGTGGGAAGTCATCAACGAGAGGAATTCACTTCAAGTGGGCACAGTGTCCCCAGTGGGGTTCTGGGGTGATAGAATGGGATGCTCGCATTCTAGAGAGATATCCAGAATATTCATAAATAGAGGGTAGAGTCTAGATGAAGTTAAGAATGCATTAAACAGAGGTTCCTATTGGTGAGGGGTGAGGCTTTTATGGGAGAATGGTTTATAAAATGCTGTCACCTGTTACATGTTACCTAATGGTGATTAATTTTTGAACACCCTCATTTACTAAAGGAGATCAACAGAACCTGTAGTAGAGATACAGATGAAAAAAATATGTTATTAACCAAGCCTTTGGTCTTTGGATGATCTGGTTATGAATATATATATATATCTGGAAAGATTAATAAGATGACACACTTATTTCCAAACTGCTTTCTGTTTAACGGTTGCATTGTGGTTTTAATTAATATAACAAAAAACTTGCAAGGAATTCTCATTGCAGCTGGCCACATAACACTGAGGTCCTTGGATGTATTTGGTTGGAAATATTTTGCTTTGAAGATGAGAACTAATGGAATGGAAATCATGGTTGAGTTTCCTCAGAGGTGCTTGGTATGGACCAGCTGGTCCCACAGTGTCATGACAAGGCTTGAAATGCTCCTGATTTGTGCCTCATGAGATGAAGGCATGCTATCCAGAGGCGATGAGTAATTTCTTTTCATAGTAACTTAAAGCCAAGCATTTATAAGGGTTGTTCTGAGATGCTTATCAGCAATTTGGCCTTCAAAGAAGAGCATTCCTATTAAGAATTCTTAGACCTTAACTACTTACCTTAGCTGTTGATGACTATATTTACATGAGATAAGTCACCCAGAAGCATAAGGCCTTTATGTTTTCAACCTTGGCCATAGGTTGTCTGATATACTGACTCCCTCTTGTTACTGGCTGACTTTTTTCACATGTAATATTGTGCTTATCATTGAGGTTAAATGCTTGTTTCCCCCTGAAATGGTAATCAAATGCCAGAATAAATCTTTCATTAATGGGGTGGGTTCTCATACAGAAAAGAAGAATTTGGAAAATTTCCTTAGATGACAGGATAGTAAATCCTGTGTCTCCTGATCTTACTGACTTTGGCTTATAGGGTGGTGATTCTAGACACAATTTAGGGTAACCCCAGGTAGCATGGAAAAGGTGACATATACTAGAAGGAGACCTACTAAAGGCAGGTAGGAAATCATACCTCTGGGAAACCCTCATTGGGAGAAAGGAAACTCTAGTATGTTAAACCCGAACTAGCCATCTACCAAACCCGTTTTCTCTTCTTGTAACACAAAAGCTGGAGTCATAGGTAAAGTTTGTGCCCTGGCTCTATAATAAACTATGTGAGTAGTCTGGGAGGAAGGTGAATTTCCAGGAGCAGACAATCTCTGAGTTGCAGTGGCCCTTCTCAATAAAGTGATCTCTCAACTTCTCCCCCTACCTAACTTAAAGTATCTGGGCTTAGTCTATTAATGGAGGCAAGAGGTTCCATATAGGTCATGCAACTCATCCATATGACCCAAATCTACTAATCTTACCATAACCAAACATCAGTCAAGAAAACCAAGACCTTACTGACTTGCATACAACTGCACCCCCCTTTCCTTGACATGGACTGCCCACCCAGTACATACCCTCCACTTATATCAGCCCCGTGTTTTCAGTAACTGAGTCTATCATGGATAACTCATGAAGAATGTTGGAAATAAAACAAAGAAGAATCTTAGTCTGTACCTTCTAGAATGTGCTAGAGGTTCTTTAATGAAATAGAACCAATCATTATACAGGGAACGTGAACTAATATTCCCCCCAAAACAGATATAATGTCTTGTGGTAGACCCAAATCACACCCTCAATTTAATTCTTGGTGGTTTATTTTTTTCAAGTAGTTGAGTAGACATACTACTTTTTCAAGTAGTATGGTAGACATAACTATAGAATGAAATAGGCTAAATTCAAGGAGTTGTTAAATAATCCTCTGTGTGTGTGTGTGTGTGTGTGTGTGTGTGTGTGTGTGTTGTGTGTGTGTATCTGATTGATTGGATGTCTGATCTCAACATCAACTACTGGTTTTGCATGCAAGTAGAAAGTAGGCAATTGTCTGGGAGAAGTAGTTTATGGGATGATTAAAATGATCAAGGTCTAAGAGTATCTCTCTGTCTTGGCTTTCACTGATCCCTGAAACAAAGAGAACTTTATTCTTTTGATTTATGTCATAATCCTCGTTAGATGCACTGGTAGGGTTACCATATAATGTAGGAATTAGTCATTAATATTTTAGTATAGTTCTTGTCCAGTGCCAGTTTTGCATTTGGTAGTGTCTATAGACATTTTTGGTTGTCACAAGTCAGGGTAAGGTGGATTATACACTGGAATCCATTGAGTAGAAACCGGGGATACTGCTAAATACCTTACAATACATGGGACTGCACATCCCCCAACTACACAAATAATTATTTGGCCCCCAATATCAATAGTGCTGAGGTACAGTAGCCTGAGTATAAACTAAGTCATTGACAGATCCTCTTGAGAAGACAGCAGAGTGGAGGTTTTACGAGAAAGAGGGCAAGGTGGACTGAAAGCATTAATAGAAAATTTGGAAAGTTGGAAGCTGAGTGCTGGAGTAGCTTCATGCCTTAGAGGCTACTGGCCAACATCTGTGAACTGAAAGGAAAATAATTACTCCTTTCTGGGAAATATGCCAAATGTTATTTTAGAATGTCAGAGTGCTACCTGAACTCAAGAAAGGTTAGGAGAGGTCACTTGGTGGGGGTGAGAAGAGAGTTCACTGACTTGAAGTCAACACTGGCCTCTTTAACGTGTCTCTCACTCTATCTATTCTGGATTCCAGGGCTACATTTAGAGGAGCTCCATGCCCTACCTTAGATCTCTGAGGGCAATACCTGTCCCCAGAGACTCCTGGACAACATTCAGCAGATGAACACGAACCACCATTCTCTCTCTCATTCCTCTTTTCAGAGTCTGACCCACTAAATAACCAGCACTGAACACATAATACCAAAAGGAGAAAGTTGGTCTCTTAGCGTGAGGTCCTTTTACTGACCCCGGTTTGACATCCTTGAATGCCACAGGTCATGGAAGTGAAAGGGCTCGAGATGTCATTACTTTTGATTCTCTTAGTTGAATAATGAGGAAAGCAAGTAGGGGACAGAGAAGGGAAGTTATTTGCCTAAAGTCATAAGGGAAGAATTGGGTTTGAATCAGATTCACTGAGTTCAAATCTCGTGTTTTCTCTACCCAATCATGTCTTTTGCAAAAAGCATTAAGAGAGAAGCTCAGTAAAATGTTTGTGATATTTTGCAGTTTAAACAGCTTAGAGCCTTCATTTTGTTCTCTGCTGTCATGTGTTTTAAATTCAGTTTCTAAAAATCAAATGTTCAATGTTTTTTATTGAGAGGTTTATTTTTTCTTTTTAAGATTTATTTATTTTACAGAGGGAGAGAGGTCATAGAGCCAGGGCAGAAGGAGACAGAGAGAGTCTCAAGCAGACTGTGCTGAGTGTGGAGCCCGACTCAGAGCTCAGTCTCATGGCCCTGAGACCACGACCTGAGCAGGAAACAAGACTCAACTGACTATGCCACACAGTTGCCCCTATTGATAGGTTTTGGAGATTGGCTTGCATTTGCAGTTACTATTGCTGTGTAAAAAAATGACCCCGATTTCAGTGGCTCAAAATAACCATTTTGTTTTTTCTCACAATTTGGAAAGCACTCAGCAGGGCAATTCTTACTTGGTGTCTCTTGCTGTGATGGTGTTGGGAGTTGGCTGTGGCTACTGTTCTCTGAACGTTCAGCCAGTCTGGATGTCCACAATTGCTCCCGCTCCTGGTGCACGACTGATACTATGTGATCCCAGTTTTGTTGAGAGCTTAATTAGGGCTCTATACCCACCACATCATATGGGGCTTTCCATATTGCCTTGCTTTCTATAGCATGACTGCCTTGGAGTAGTCAGTGCTCCCACATGGGGGTTCAGGGCTCCAGAGGCCAGTGGACACGGACTGTATTGGTTTTTATGGCTCCCCCTTGGTAGTCAATCCTACAATCTACATTCTCCTTGGTGTTAAGAAAGTCCTTGGCCAAGATTCAAGGCTATGATTCCATCTCATGGTGGTGGGTGTGACAAAACATTTGCAGACATGTTTTAAAATTGTCACAGTTTGGTTTCTAGAATCGAAGAGTTTTACACTAAAGAAACATTAATTTAGTTACGTCAGCATGACCTATTTTTTTTTTTTTGGCAAACTTACTAGCTCTCAGAACTCAATTCAGAAAACTCAATTTCCTCAATGAGGAAAAGTTACTCTTGTACAAATTGTTCAAAGTCTTTTGGCCTCAGTCTCTTCCTCAGTGCAATAGGGAGAATGATACCTAAATTGTAAGATGGTTTTGAGGATTAAGCAGTAAATAGTATCTGAAACATAGTGGACACTCAACAGTTATAATCATAGTATTGTTGGCTCTATGGGTTGCCAATTCATACCCTGATGCATATGTCTTGACTTTTAAACTGTGTAGAATATCTGTGAAATCTTGCTCTTCCAGAGTGGGTTGGAGAAGGCCATTATCTGCTGAGTTAGGCAATACTCAAGTGGTAGAACAAGGCAGTGAGGTAACAGGGCTTCCTGAAAATGGGAGACACCCTAAGAGACCAGAGTCAACATTTTCTTGCTTCATAACTATGCTTTAGACCAGATTGCTTGGAAAATGCCATCGTCGTGGTGGTTTTGGAAACTGGTTGGTCCAGTGTCCATGCAGGGGCAGGGCTGAGCCAACCTGTCCTGGGTGCTTTTAATCTTTCACGTGCGTTTTGGAGGTTGATGGGTTTAGGGATTAAGGCAGTGAGTGGCAGCTGCTGGCTGGACAAGAAGGCAGCAACTCACCTCCTCCCCTTGGTGCCAAGCCTTGGGTGGGCAGGCACATGCAGGTGTTATCTGCTTGCTGTGTTTAGATGCATTCAGAAGAGCTAACACTATATAGCACTTCTTTTCAGTAATCCCGAATTCTAACCTGCAAGCTTCGTGCTGTAATTTGTCAACAGGGCTGTGGAGAGACTTCACAGCCCTCCTAGATGCAGAGATGGGACCTGCCTTCCAGTGAGTGTCATTTAGAAGGAATCAGAGACTTTTCAGGGCTGCAATGCTGTTGATTGCTGTCATTATTACCATGACGCGAAGACTTTACCGTGTACTGCGTGGCAGCAAGTGTTCCTGGCGTTGACAAAGCACAGGATTCCAAACTCTTTGTGCCTAGAGGACATACCCTCAGCCTCTTTGTATGTTCTCTTTATCATTCCCCACTCCCCCCAGTTAAGAGGATTCTGCTAAACTGGGACCATTGTGAAGAGGGTGGAAAACTGATCCAGAAAGATGCATCTCAAAGGTTCTTCAGATCTATTTTGAGATTGTGTGCCTTTTGTTGGGCAGGATCATCGTGCATATTTATTTACCAGTGCTTTATCGTGCATTTGTTGTGACCAATGCAAAGAGCTAAGCATTTTACACCCATTTTGATCCTTCTAACCCAGCTGTACCCATGAGCTACATACAAGGATTAGTCCAATAATGTGATGAGAAAATGAAGTCTTAAAGAGGTTATGGTAACATAGGTTTATTTGAATTAAAAGTGCATGCTTTTGGGATGTCTAGGTGGCTCAGTTGGTTAAGCATCTGCCTGTGGCTCAGGTCATGATCCCAGGGTTCTGGGATTGAGTCCTGCACTGGGCTCCTTGCTCAGTGGGGAGCCTGCTTCTCTCTCTGCCTGCCACTCCATCTGCTTGTGCTCTCTCTTTCATTGACAAACAAATAAAAAAAAATCTTTTTTTTTAGGATATTTTTAAAAATTTATTTGACAGAGAGAAACACAACCAGAGAGGGAACACAAGCAGGGGGAGCGAGAGAGGGAGAAACAGGCTTCCCGCCGAGCAGGGAGCCCGACGTGGGACTCAATCTCGGGTCTCCGGGATCATGACCTGAGCCGAAGGCAGTTGCCCAACCAACTGAGCCACCAGGCGTCCCTAATAAATAAAATCTTTAAAAAAAGGATGCACTTTTATAACAGGCATGAAGTTTGCCCACCTGGAGCCAACAGAGAAAGGGAAAAGACTTAAAGGCCTTTCGGTGTCCATGGGAACACAGCGTATGAGTATGTGTGAACGCCTGTAGGGACTAGCAAGGGGTAAGAGATGAAGGCTGAAACAGGCCTCTTTTGGGATGATGCTTATTTTAAGGTGATAAAAGAGAAAAGTACATCTTTTTAAACTCCCCTCCCCTTTCCCTAGTCCAGTCTCATGGGCTGTCTTCATGTCCCACAATTTTGTCCAGGCACTGGACTCTGTATGCCTCTCTCCGTTGGCTCTATTTCATCCTGAGCTCCTTCTCTCCCATCTTCACCCAGTTAACTCTTGCTTATTCTTCACTTCTCGGCCTTAAAGTGACTTCTTAAAGGAATCATTTTCTGACTCATGTCAAGTAAGTTTATTTTACGGTCACATGGCAATATAAAACCTAGACAGTTACCCCTAATCGCGATTTTACATCCCTTTGGGTGACTACTTAGACAATACCTGCTGCTCTAACTAGCTTGAGAGCACTATGAGGATGGGGCTTGGGGGTATTTATGCTACCTGTGGTGTTCTAGCGCCTAATACAGTGCCTGATGCACAGCAAATACTCAAAGTCTGCTGAATGAATGAAAAATGGACCACATTCGATCGCACCCCACACTAGACTCTGGATATCTTCTTACCTAGATCAATGACTTTTTAAACAATTAATTGTATGTCTCAATATCTAACTGGGGTGTTTGTCAAATTCTGGGACCTGAGAACTACAAGAAAAGATCTCAGTGGGACTGTTCATTCTCAAGGTTCCATCTGAGATACTCGAGCTAGAAAACATTACCCACCATTTTATTTTATTTTGTTTTACTTTATTTTGTAACACCGTGTTATAAAACCATATCACCCATCATCCACCTTCCATAAGTATGGCAAACTTTTTATGTGCCTCACTATTTCCACCCCTACCCCCATAATATTGAAAAAAATCTCATTTCATCTCACTCATAGATGTTTCAGTTCATACTCTTAAAACACCTCTTTGAACCCATTTCAGACTCAACAGGAAGTTTTATCTCCAACTAAACTGTATTTCTAATGATGCAGCTTCTGCCCTTCTGCAGCTTCCTCTGGGTTGAAGACAGAGAACCACCTATCACCGCTTTTGGTAACTGAAGGTGATTAGTTCTCCCTTCCATCGTTCATTACCAACTCCAAATTTAATAATGTCTTTTAGTTAACCAATGGACCAACACTAGTGAGTATTCACACTGCATGACTGGAAGAACAAATTTATTTTTGGCAATATGGTTTTCTTGGGATATGAGCTGTGTCCTGTTCTCCTGGCTCATGAGTTTGGGAGAGATTTTGTCTTACTCTTTAGAGATCAAGAATTTTAGCATTCACGAGCTCGTTCTTCCAACCGTGGGAAGAGAGTAGCAGAGAGTCAGCACCCTACTTCTTGGTATCAGGGGCGTTATGCAAAATGGGCTGGGGATGGATTTTTTTTTCACTGTCAGTAAAATTGGACCTGAACTTGAGAAAATTAGGGAGAGGGGCATGGGCTACTTCTTTTCTCCTTCACTTTAAGCCTGTGATGGTACTGACATTCCCTATTTATTGGCGCATAATACGCATCCGATAGTTCCTTTTTCTTTTTTCTTTTCTTTAGATTTTATTATTTATTTATTTGCCAGAAAGAGAGAACAAGCAGGGGGAGCAGCAGGCAGAGGGAGAAGCAGGCTTCCCAGTGAGCAGGGAGCCTGATGTGGACCTCGATCCCAGGACCCTGGGATCATGCTCTGAGCCGAAGGCAGATGCTTAACAGCTGAGCCACCCATGCATCCCAGTAGTCTCTTCTCCACGATTTTGCTTCCTGCAGTTTCAGTTACCTGTGGCCAGCCATGGTCTGGCGGCAGACGACCTTCCCTCTGACTGTCACAGTGCCCAGCTGATTCACTTCACTTCATCCCATCACAGGCATTTTACCACCAGACCTCATCCCAAGAGGAAGGGTGAGTACAGAACAATAAGATATTTTTGCGAGAGACCACACTCATATAAGTTCTATAATAGTATAATAATGTGATTGTCCTGCTTTATTGTCAGTTATTGCTGTTAAACTCTCCTGGTGCCTAATTTATAAGTGAAACTTCCTCAGAGGTGCATATGTATAGGAAAACACATAGGATAGATAGGGTTCGCATATAGAGGATTCATACTCCCCGTGGTTTCAGGCACCCAGTGGGGATCCTGTAATGTATCTTCTGCCGGTAAGTGGGGACTACTGGGTTCCCTTGTTAGGTTGCTGATAGAAAAATTGAGCTGCGCACCTTGTTAAATTCTGTAACAATGTTTTCACTGAGTATAGTTTGAGGTGAATGGTATCACTGAAGAGAAAAGGACAGCAAGACTCTGGCAGATTGCATACTAAGTTTCCATTCCAGAATTTACTGTGGAGTCTCTGCAAGATTCCATGCTGGGATCTGAGGATACCCAGGGAAACAAGCTCCTCTCCAGAAGCTCACAGTCTAAAGGGAGCGTGCAGGATTACAAAATGGCTGTCCATTCTCTACTATGCCTCCAACTCAGAGGTGGAGCCTAACTCCGTCCACTCGAATCTGGGCTGTGAACAGTGACTTCGCAGACCAAGTGAATGCAGTAGAGAACCTGGACTTTTGAGGTTTCTGCCCAGTACTCTCAGAATCCTTGCTCTGGCGGTAGCTAGTTGCCATGTAAAAAGTCTAACTACCTGTCATGCTGGGAAGGACACACATAGGTGCTCTGGTCAACAGCCTATGGTGAGCCCAGTTGTCTGGCCTGCCAAGGGGACACCATCCCCGCCAAGGTGTCAGACATGCAAGTGACACCATCATAGAACTTTCAGACCGGGCAGCCCATCAACCTGCTGAGCACCACCAGTGACCCAGGTTGACACCATGGACAACAGAAGAGTCTCCTAGCAAGTTCTGCCCAAATCCCCTACCCACAAAATCCAGAGATAGAATAAAAAGACTTTTGTTTTAAGCTTTTACATTTTGGCTCAGCTTGTCACTCCACAATAGACAATCAGAACAAGGAGGTTAAGAAAATAACGAGGCTCTAGTAAGAATTCTCATCAGGGCAGGTACAACGTGGTTTGTGGGAAAGCAAATGCAGAGGAAACAGTTCTGTTCTCAGAGAGGCCAGGCCACCACATCGCACCACTTCAGGGAGCACCGGTCATGTTGTAGTCTTTGTGAATGACACCCCATGGAGTTGTGCAGTGCCCAACAGGAGCAGATGTGTGGTGGTTTTGGGTAACGAGTGCTGGCAAGGCAGCTAAGCTGGGAAAACTATATAGAAAGGTACTGGAGCTTGAAATTGAAATGTAAGTAGGTTTCGTGGGCTAAGGCAGAGGGGGAAGAACTAGTTCTCCAGCAGGGGGCAGCAATGTGAGTGAAGTTTTGCAGTTCCAGGTACCCATGATGGACTTGGGGCATGGTCCCTGGTCCCTTGTGGTGGGCAGGTTCAGTGCTGGGGGGAATGGAGGGGCCGCAGGTGAACCTCCAAAGGCTGTGTGATGTGAAGGGTCTTAATTACATATTGTCATGAGGAGTCAGGAGGAGGAAAGCAATGGGAGCCACAGATGATTTCAAAGCAAGGGAGCGACAAATGCGAAACTGTATTTGAGAAAATTGCAGTTCAAAGCCCCACAGACTATGAGAGACACTGTTTGTTCTTCCAACTGCCTGCCTCTCCATGAAAGCTTGGCAGAACCTGTTTTTATAGGAAAGTCTTAAACAACAGGGGATTACTCAATGATTCATTTAAAAGGATCATTAAAGGAAAATTGAGGCACATCACATCCTGCCTTCTTTAATCGCTCATTTATTATTACAGTCGGTGAGATAATGGCTTTGTGTTATTCTTCTAAATAGTGTAAAATATTTATTGGTAAATATGGCAGTGCATAAATTAATGCCAGTTGAGATTTGGTATCACATTTTTTTTCTCTCCACCGATAGCCATAATTTTTATTTAAAGAAAAACAGTGTTGTGCTGATTCCTTCTGGCTCAGGGCTGAGAGCATTAGGATCATAACATCTATAGGATGATACTGTTTGTTTGTTTGTTTCTGTGGGATGGCTGGCCTTCCTGTGGTTTGTGAAATTAATTTATTCCCTATTTATCAAGACCATAATGCTTGCAAAGAGGGCATGTGGAGGTGTGAAAATTTCCTTTTTTCTCCATCTCATCAGTATTCGGTAACAAACTACTTAACTAACAGTGGCTTTTATAAGAGCAGGTGTTTTTTGTTTCACTTATCTGAAAGTGCACAGGTAGATGGTTCCATAGAGTTGATTCAGTGACTTCACAATGTCAACAGTGACCCAGGATCATGTCTTTATACAATAGTGTCCAAAAATAGGAAAGAGAATTTTTTTTTTGCCTCATTTTGTTTTTAAGGTTTTTTCTCTCTCTCTTTTTTAAATCCGGGGTGGGGGATCTTTTCAGAATCTTAGCAGATGTTTATTTAGGTTTCCTTATCCAGATCTGGGCTTAGACTCACCTCTAAATCAGTCACATGAAATGGAGAAAGGCTCAGAGGAGAGGCTCTGGGGCCCCTTCTTGGGACAGGGGAGAGTATGATGTGCACACTCCATCAGCACACTGGTACAAATGGGTTTTCTTGGAAGCAATTACAGAGGGAGTCTCATGCATCTGTAGCCAAGTGTGTTGGCCACAGGTCAGATCAATCTGTGGGGGATGATTTAGGACATTGTGCATGCCCCGCTCTATATCCCTGCTGGCAGATAGAGGAGAAGCATATAGAACAATGCTTGTTCTCAGAGAGTTTTATTGGGCATTGTAATAAAGCAGGCAATTCTTAGGCTTGAGATATTAATTTAACATGATACATGGATGATCTATTACACCTTTGGAGAAGGAAAATCAGAGATGAATAAGACCTAGTTCTTGCCTACAAGAATTCACAATTCCCTTCACCATCTGCCTTGTTCAATCTGGTCATATGGAAGCAGTTTCATCCTCGGATGTCACTACACTCTGTCATGCTTCCCTCTGGGCACACAGGGCTGCAACATAGCTGGAACCCTCCCCCCCTCCTCTCCCCACTCCCTTTCTGCCTGGCTTCTCAGAGTAGTCACTCACAGACCTGGCTAGGTTAGTGCTCCTTCCCTGGATGCCTGTAACCTCTTCCCTTTGTCATGGTCCTTACCATCCTAGGTCCTGATCCTGCGCCAGGCCTGGAACCCCATGAAGGCAGATTGCATTTTGATCAATTTGCATCCTTAGTCTGGTGCCTGGAACATAGATGGTTTTCAGTGAACATTTGTGGGATGAGTGCATGAATAATTGAATGAAAGGAAATTAAATCTGGATCTTTTATTCCTCTTCAATAAGTTCCTACTGTATTAGTTTTTCTCTTTTCCTCTTTCTCTCATCTCCCTGTTTTCTCTCTTATGATCCGTTTCCTGGCTCCTCATTCATAATGAACGCATAAATCCAGCATTTTACAAGTTACACAGTATGGTAGAGCCTGGCTTTTACCTTTTAACCCTCCTTATCTTAGAAAGAAGAGCAATTTTGGGAGAAATTGCACTAGAACAACTAGTGCCGATCAGTAACACCATTCCAGGGACTTAGTTTTTTACCGTGAGCCACCTTGAGTTCCCTTCCAAAGGGCTGCAGTCCTGCTGTGATATTGTGATTTACAATAAGAAAAGAGAAATATATATACATTTTTAATATTTTATTTTTAAGTAATCTACACACAAAGTGGGGTTTCAACTCACACCCCCAAGATCAACAGTCTCATGCTGTACCGATTGAGCCAGCCAGGTGCCTCCTCGTTTTAAAAAGAATTAATACAAATAAACCCCAAAAAGGACAGTGTTCAGAATACTCCTAGCTTGGTGATGTAAAAATTAGCAAAAGTAAACCCTGTTTAGAATGCAGTGGAGGGACGAGCATGGCAAGCGCTTTTGCTCTACCCCTTGTCAGTTACAGACTCAACAGGAAGAGACTTGCCTTCCAAGTGGATACACTTTACCACTTTACTATCCCAGCTGGAGGAAGAAAATTTTCCTTCTTGCCCTGGCAACAGCCCAGCCAATGAGAGACCGTCATAACTCAGCCAATGAAAAGTCCCTATATTTTGAACTCCCAGTTTACTCCAATGGCTTTTTTGTTTGTAGCGGCCCCGCCCAATTTCCCTCTATAAGAGATCCCCGATCTGCTTTGTTCTCAGGACCTGCCTGCAGTTTTGCCTGGTTGTTCGGTACTCCGGACCAAACCCAATTTTGCTGGTAAATACCTGGCAGTTTTATTATTAAGGCTAATAGTGAATACGTGCAGATGCTCCGGGAGAGGGTGGACGCTCCCAGCCTTTTCTCTAAACCTTGGCGGGCGCATCTCTTCCCTCTGGCCGTTCCTGAGTTACAACCTTTTTATGACAAACTGGTAACCTAGTAAGTAAAATGTTTCTGTGTGCGCCGTGAGCTGCTCTCGCAAGTTAATGACACCGGAGGAGGGAGTCTTCATTTTATAGCTAGTTGATCAGACCTACGGTTAACCCTGAACAACGTGGGCACTGACTCCCCATGCAGTCAGAAATTCTCATAACTTTTTTCTCTTTCAAAAACGTAGCTAATAAATAGCATATGGTTTACTAGGAGCCTTACTGATGACATGAACAGTAGATTAACACATATTCCGTGTGTTACATATATAATGTGCTGTATTCTTAAAGTGAGCTAGGGAAAATTCCATTAAAATAAGATAAAATACATTTATAGCACATTACTGTATGGGAAATAATCCTCGTGTAAGTGGACCTGTGCAGCTCAGACTGGTGTTCACGGCCTAGCTGTTTAGCTCACAACCTGGACTTTGAGGCTGGATTCTGAAGCAGGGAGCAGCATTGGAGGACTGAACCTTTAGCCTGCAGATCTGGTGCTGTCTCTGGGTGCATAGGATCTGAATTGAGTTTAATCGTAGGACATATAGCTGGCATCCAGGGCATGGTTTATTTGGTGTAGGGACCCTCATCCCCAAGCATACACACATTAGAATTTGTACCCAATCAAAGACCAGCAAACTCGCCAGAATGCTGGCTCTATTGCTTCTTAGTTTGTGTTCCCAGGTCTGGGGAGACCATGGAGGGGCAGGGAACGCCGATGTTGTGCACATGTTTGGATGACATTTGCTGCAGGGAGGCACTCACCTGATGGGAGACATCAGCCGAGTGCCTGCTGAGACTGCCCTCCTTAAGTCAAAGCACCCAGTGGCGATGGCAGAGCAAACCCCCATCTTTTTCCTGGGGACGTGTAGATATCAAGTCCCTAAGGATCCCCAGATGTCTCATCACACCTGGAATAGGAGTTAAAGAGCTAAATTTTGCTATATTAAGCTCATTATGGATGTTTTAAAAAAAGATTTTATATATTTACTTGAGAGATAGTGCTTGAGCAGTGGGAGGAGGGGCAGAGGGAGAAGCAGACTCCCTATTAAGCAGGGAGCCCAACCTGGGGCTTAATCCCAGGATCCTGGGATCATGAGCTGAGCTGAAGGCAGGCACTTAACCAGCTGAGCCACCCAGGTGCTCCTTGCTCATTACGGATTTTTTTTTTTCTTTTGCATTGATTTTGATCTGTAAAAAACATAGCATTAAAATATCATTTATCTTGATTACAGCATTTTAAAATGAAAATTTTATACCCAAGGCTAGGGCCTCACTTGCCTGGTTCTAGTCCTGGTCCTGGGTGGGGTGTTGAAATGTGAGTTCCTGAAAGGTGTTAAGCCCGGGATGGGAGAAAGTGTAAGCACCACTCTGCCTTTTGGTGAGGTATTGGACTTCACGGCTCCTTTGTGGCTCAGTTTGGTTGCATTCTGAAACACGGCACACTTTCCCTGGAACGGCCCCTGATGCAGGTACTGGGAATACAGGTATGCACAGATCTTGGTCTCTTCTCTGAAGATTAATATAGTGTGGGGTAGGGTGGGAAGCATTCCAATACCATGTGGTGAGTGTGCTGACAGAGGTAGCCCAGAGTGATGTGGGGAACAGAGGGACCCCAGACCCAGCTTGCAGGGGATGGGGGTTGGAATTTTATAGGAGCCATTGGTATAGATGAGCTGGCATTGCCAGGCTTCAGGAAGAGGGCACAGTGTGAGCACGGGTACAGGGACGAGAACCTATGTGATCGAGCAGGAAATAAGTAGTTCCATGTTGCCGAAGCATATACTTTGGGCAGGGGTGTAGTAATGAATAATAAATCTGCAGAGGTAAGTGAGACAGGACCATGAGGAGCTTTGGAAACACTATTAAGGAGCTCTGACTTTATCCTACGTTGTAAGGGGGAGTTATTAAGGTTTTCGAAGCAGATGGGGAACCTGAGACTAATGTGAAGATTAAAGCTTTGCCTTAAATAACCTACCAAAAAAAAATAGCATATTGGGTTCCTTTTTCTCCACATTCTTGCCAACATTTGTTATCTCTGGTCTTTTTGATAAAAGCCATTGTTGTAGGTCTGAGGTGATCTCTCGTTGTGTTTTGATCTGTATTTTCCTGATGATGAGTGGTGTTGAGCATCCTTTCATGTGCATATCAGTCATCTGTATGTCTTCTTTGGAAAAATATCTAGTCGGGTCTTTTGCCCATTTTAATATTGGATTATTTTTCTTCTATTGAGCTGTATTAATTTTTAAATATATATTTTGGATATCAGTCCCTTACCAGATATTTGCTTTGTGAATATTTTCTCCCATGTTGCCTTTTCAATTTATTGATTGTTTCCTTTGCTGTGCAGAAGCTCTTTCTTTAGTTTAATATAGTCCTAATTGTTTATTTTAGATTTTGTTCTGGTGGCTTATCCTGGAAATCATCGCCAAAACCCATGTCAGGGATATTTTTTTTCCCTTTGGTTTTTTTTCCTAGGGCTTTTGTGACTTCTGGTCTTACACTTGAATCTTTGATCCATTTCAGGTTAATATTCTTGAGTAGTATAAGATCGAACTCCTAGGTATATATACAAAAGAATTGAAAACAGACTCTGGGCGAGATATGTGCACACCCATGTGTGCTGCAGCGTGCTTAAATTAACAATAGCCAAGACACGGAAGCAACCAGAGTGTCCATGAGCAGATGCACGGACAGCAATATTAATCTTAAGAGAAGGACAAAGTTTTGTGTACATGTATGTTCCTAGTACCTGGAACAAAGATTGTTCTAGGAAAAGTGTCCAATACATGATTTGCAGCATGCTACCACACTGAACCATAAGGGAGCTGTGAGAGGTCCAGTACACACACACACACACACACACACACACACACACACACACACACACTGGAGTAATATTCAGCCATGAGAAAGGAAATCCTCCTATTTGCAACAACATGGATGGACCTTGAGGACATCCTACTAAGTGAGATAAGTCACCCAGGGAAAGAAAAATACTACCAGTATCATTTATGTGTGCAATGGAAAAAAGCTCAGCTTGTAAAACAGAGAGTAGAATGGTGGTTACCAGGGCCTGGGAGCGATGAGATTTGGTACTACCATAGGTTTTTCTTGAGAAAATAGGAATTCATCCTTAACCACTCAGGGACATCTTTTCTGCAGAACATTTTCGTGGATTTCTGTTCCTGCTCTCTGCCTTATATTTCAAAGGAATCTAAGCCTCCTCAGTCAGCTTGGCCCACAAAGCCCCTTCTCCTTTGCTGTCTCTGCATAAAGTATTGATGCTTCTTTGTGGTTTTTTTTTTCATTTTTTTTGCTTTAAGAAACATTCTTTTTTTTTTTAAAATTAATTCCATTATAGCTAACATATGGTGTTACATTAGTCTCAGGTGTACCCTATAGGGATTCGGCAATTCTCTACATTACTCAGTGCTCATCAAGATGAGTGTGCTCTTCAACCCCGTCACCTGTTTCCCCCACCCCCCACCCCCCTCCCCTCCAGTCATCACTTTGTTCTTTATAGTCAAGTCTGTTTTATGGTTGGTCTCCCTGTCCCCCTTTTGTTCCATTGTTTAATTCCACATAGGAGTGATGTTTGTTGCTTATCGTTTGGCCCATTGTGCTAATGTTACTACAAAATGGGTCCCCCAAAAAGGGGTCCTGAGGGCTACATACAGAGGCAGAGCCCCCGGGACCCTTGTCTCTGTGAGTTCTCCCTTGGCCACCATTTAAAGAACGCCCCTTCAACGTTTCTCACTGCTGGAAGTCTTTCTCAATGGAAGAGAACACAGCCCTGCCATGTCCACACTGCCTGTCGCCTTGGGCATTCCTTCGTAAAGCTGGTGCCTGTGTTTTCATTGCAGAGGTCCTCTGACAAGGAGTCCATCCTGACCATCCTCCAGGTTCTCGGAGATCTGCTTTCTGTTGGTGAGTCAGAGGAGGTGGGGGGCGTGTGGCGGGATCCGTGTGGGCTGGTGTTGGGTGCTCCAGAGACAGTCACCAGCCCAAAGGGGGCTGCTTGCCTCTCGGGCTCACTCAGGGCTCTTCAGTCTTGTCACCCACCCGAAGGTGACCCAAACCTAGGAGGAAACGTGGTTCTGGGTGGTTATTCCATGGTGTCTCATCTGCGGTTGACCCAAGGTCCTCCAAGGGTCTGCGGCTGTCCTTGGAGAGAGCCAGCCCTCGTGACTACCCGTCCGCTTCCTCTGCTCCCCTCTGTCGGCCCGTTTAGAGAGCCAGGTACAGGCAACTGCCCACGTGCCAAGTGCAGACGGGAACATGAGGCAGGAGCTCGACTTAGCGGTGTGGAGCGCCATGAAGTTTTCAGAGGAGCCATGACAGTCCACTACACGGGACTCAGCCAGTTCACTGGGGCCTGCCTCTGCCAGTGTGAGGGTTTCGTTTCTACGCATGCCAGGCACATTGCATTAGGAAGAGATCTTAACACCAGACAGTAGCAAAGGGCACGTTACTCCCAAGCCCTGGGGCCTCCGGCTTCACTTCCAGGAGGGAGGATCCCGGCCCAGTGAGGTTTTCCCATAGGCTGTGCTGCCCTCCAATGGCAGGGTGACTTCCCTGCAGCCTGCTGAGTGAGGTAGCTGTGGAGAGGTTTGGAAACCTCTTGTCTTGTGGGGTGGTGCCTCCTTCGCTTTGTCCAGAGGTGCCTGGAACCCATGCAATGAACCCTTGCAGTCGTCCTTCTGCTCTGGGTGCTGACTATTGCTTCTTTAGTAGAGGATGTTCCTTTCCAGTAGGCTGAAACGCCGGAGGGTCCTCTTTGCTGATCTTGCCCCACACTTGGCCATCTTGTTAGATCAGCCACGCCTGGCGCGGGGACAGTCACAGGGGTCCCTTTCCAAGTTGAAATGTAATCCCTGCTTTTGGATTTGTCCAAGGTCGGGGAAATCCCTGTTCACTGGTAGAAAGACCAGTATACCTGATCCCAGCTCCAGGAGTTTTTAAAACTCCCGACATGGATGATTGGCTGTTTCTTAAAGAAGCACTCGAGCTAGTTCCCTATATTCCTCTTGTCAGTTACTGGAGATCAGGACCATAAAACTGTTATAGCATCAATTAAATTATTTCAGGCAAACTGTCATCCCGATCCTGGTTACAGAGGATTCAAGCCTATTCCAGAGGGATACTGATGTTCCCTCTTCTATTAAGGATATGATTCCAAATAAGCCCCCCACACAAGGACACTTACATACACTGAAACTCAGCAGGTTCTCAGGAAAGTGGTTTGTTCAGGTGGACACACCTAGGTCCTTAAATATTCCATCATTTCTCTGTGCCTCACCCCTACCCCAGTCCCTCACCGAAAAGCACAGATTTACATGAGTTCCTTCAGAAGCCACATAGTTTTGGTTTCTGGGGCGAGTGAACTGATCCTTGCTCTCTCTCTGTCTGTGGGGTCTGCTTTCTGTGCCAAGGAAAGGAGGGTGATTATTTAGGGCCTAGCTGTCCTCTGCTTTCTCCCTCAGGCACCAACCGGAGGATTCGCTACATGATCAGTAAGGGGGGCAGCGAGGCCCTTCTGCAGACCCTGGTGGACACAGCCAGGACAGCTTCTCCCGACTATGACGTCCTCCTGCCCCTCTTCCGACTGCTGGCCAAAGTTGGCCTACGAGGTACTCATACCCCCCGGATCAAGATGGCTGAGAAGGCACTTGTGGGGTTTTTCTCATGATAGCATTTTGGGAACCTCTTGTGGGGAAGTGTAGGGAGGTCCTAGACATTTTGGTGCCAGGACCAGCCCCAGAGGAGAAGTTATTTTGTTGTCCTGGATGTCAGCAAATCTGAGGTCCGGTGCCAGGGCAGGGCCTGGAGCAGACCGGCTCCGTGGGGCGTGGAGGGGAGGTGCTCCCAGGCAGTTTTCAGTCACTTTAACAATAAACAGAATATTTGTACGAGCGGAATCTTACACGGAAGCTCATTACATAAGTGGATGAGTTTTCTGGGCGCTCCTGTAGTGAATTATCGCAAACTGGGTGGCTTCAACAATAGGAATATGTTCTCTCACAGTTCTGGGGGCCAGAAAGTCTGAAACGAGGGTGTTGGCAAGGTTGGTTCCTTCTGGAGTCTCTGAGGAAGAATCTGTTCCATGCTTCTCTGCTAACTTGTGTGTTTCCAGCCATCCTTGGCGTTTCTGGGCTTGGACACATGTCACTTCAGTTTCTACCTGTGTCTTCACGTGGTGTCCTACTCTGTGTCCTTTCCTTCTTACAAGGACACTGGTCACTGGATTTAGGGCCCACGCAAATCTGTGTGACCTCACCTTAAATATCAAATCTGCCAAGACCCCATTTCCAAAGAAGATAACATTCTGAGGTGGACATGAATTCAGGTGGACATGAATTCGGGGGGGTGAATTTTCAGCCTATTATATAAGCCACACAGAAGCAGAGCTTCCCTAGTAGAAGATGGGGGCCTAGAACTCTTTCTACCAAAGCTCCCTACCCATTCCCATTTCGTTTTGCTCAGAGGAGACGTTAGAGCTTCTTGGCACACAGTTTAAAAAGCCTGGGCACTCGGGAGGCATGCAGCCCTTGCAGACTCGTCATAACAATCAAGCTCCAGTTGTGTGCGGGCCTACAGAAGTTACAGTCGGGGCGCAGGCCCTGGGGAAGGGGGCCTGTGGAGTTCCCGGCCCGCAGCAGCGGCCACAAGGGGGCAGGGGCTCAGGGGATCTCGGAGCTTGCACTGTGTGGACCTCTGCTTTGAGTCCGTTCCTCACTCCACAGGCCACGGCAAAGACCCAGGCATCAGCCAGCACCCGTGTGAGCACGTTGTTGACAAAACCAATACAACCCATTCACTGACTATTCAGCTGGGGATTGACTGCATGTTTCCGGGGTCTGGGCACTGTGCTGGGTGTTGAGAACACTGCTGACCAAGGCAGATAAGGGCCCACTCTTACAGATCTTATGTTCCAGTGGGAAAGGGCAGAAAGTGAATGATTCACTAGGCAATAGCAGAGTTTCATAAATAGCTCGTAGCTCTGGGTGGAGGGAGAGGAGTGTTCCTCCAGGAAGGTGTGGTCAGGGAGAGGTGACATGTGAGCCAATACTTGGGGGATGAGAAGTCAGTAAAGCAGAGAGCAGCCCCGCGAGCTTTAGAGAGAGAGAGAGAGAGAGAGAGAGAGAGACACCATCTGTACCCTGGTTGTAAATAGTATAAACTGGGAAATCAAATGTGAGTCGCAGGCGTGGCCCTGACACGAACTGTGCCTCGTTGGGCAAGTCACTTACCCTCTCTGGGTCATTGGTTCCTCATCTACAAAAAGGAGGCGTCAGTCCTTAATTCTAGGGTTTGCTGTGAGGACTGAGGTTGTATGTCTCGTGCTTAGCATGTGGGGCCTGACAAACTGGAGTCGTGTAGGTTTCATAGAAGAGCGAGACGCAGGACGGACCAGGGCCCTGATCCCCAAGCTGTGCACCTGGGCAGTACTGCGGGCAGTGAGGTCCCTGCAGCCTCTGGAAACGAGGTTGGCAGCTCAGGAATGGAGCCCGGTGTTCTGGTGAAGGGATCTCGTCGTATTAGTTTGCTTGGCATCTCTTTATTGCTATCCTTTGGTCTGGAGGTAGATATTGGCAAACCAGGTTTAGGATCTTGTCTGTTTTACTCATTTCTACCTTCAGTGAGTCTGAGAGTGATTCAGGAAAATTACAGATAGAGTTCTGCTCTTAAATGTGTTCGAGCGCGTTTCTTTGAAAAAAGACATTTTCCTATATAATCCTGATTCCACAATTACAAATCTAATAAAATTAACAATACATGTTTAATTTATACTCGTTTCAGTTTCTCCAAATCTTCCCCAGTGGGACAATTACGCTTTCAAAGAAGGATCCAGTCGGGTTCCACACATTGCGTTTGGATGTTATGTATCTTAGGTATCTATCCTATATTCCAGAACTATCTTAAAGGAAGAAATCTATACCTTACTAAACTGTAATTCACATTTGAGGACAGCCAGAGACATGCTTACATATAGGGTGTGTGAGTCATACAACCCAAAAGGCATTAGGTAAATATTATTTGAGGAATGAGTGGACTTTACATATACTCTGCCTTAGTTCTCCTGGGCCACCTGGTTCCAATGAGGACATACTGAGTAGCATTTTTCCACTAGATGGGAGAAGTTACTTAGGCTCTGCTCATTCTCTTGCGTCTTCCATCTTTGCCTTCCTGTGCCCCGTGCATTGTACAGCCTTCGGAATTAATGTTTAAACACAACTAAGATGGATTGATTTATGTTCCTAGATAAAAAGTTTGGACAGAAGGCACTGGAATTGGAAGCACTCGATGTGACATTGATTCTGGCCAGGAAAAACCTGGCCCACAGCCAGAACCTCCTTCACTGTCTCTGGGCTCTGCGTGTGTTCGCCTCTAGTGGTAAGTGACTCAAATTGTGGCTCTCTGGCCGTAGCTGCCAGACCTGGGCCGGACACCAAGAGACCATTTAGGGACTGGGGTTGGAAGGAGGGTCTGGTTGGGAGGATATATGTTGTCCTAGCAACATAAATAAGTCACGAGGAGTCTCATGTTCTGGAGATTGTAGGGTGAAAAGTTCTTTCTTTGTCTCTTTCTCATCCACATAGAACCCTTGAGCTCATTCCTGAAGTTTGATGCCAGTATTGTTTTCCCTTGGGAATCACACATTATAGTATCCTAGGTCTCTGTATTAGTACAGCAGGGTGAAAAAGACCTATGGCAGGAGAGAGCATAGGGCTTTATTCAGGCCTTATCATATTCAGGGCATAGGGCAATGTCAAGAACGACCCCCACATCACAGATCTCCCTGCTGTGTCCCTGAGGTTTCCTGTTGATCACAGCATTCGTTACTGAAACATCTTTACCTTGTTTTATGTATGCGCTTCTCAACATAGTTCTTCAGGTAACTACATGCATCATAGCACATGGGTTCTTACTTACTTGCTATCTCCTGATTGGAATTATTTCAGATTATCATAACAATCCTGTATCTAGATTTACCATCTTATAGCCAAGAAGAGGAAAATGAAGCTTGGAAGAGAGAAACAACTGTGTGAGTTTATACAGACATATTTGGGGGATGAGTTTTAATGCCAAAACCCATGTTTGACCTCCATGTGGGGACACTTGCACTTGCTGTGAACGGAGTAGATTCGTACCTCCCATCTCATGTAGAGTGAGCAAAGACTTTATTTCTCTTTTCTGAGAAATGAAAATGATGCACAATGAAAGTGATGAAATGCTCTCTAGAGGAAAGGACATGGCGAAGAACCAGGAAGACCTGGATTTGACTTTGATTCATTCCTTGGGAGTTCTGTGGCATGGGCACCTAACTTGTTTACCTCCAATTCTTTCTTTGTAAAATTATAGTGGTAGTAAGAGCTCCTAGACTTGGCAGATGGGATAAGTAAGATGACTTCCACGGGTATGTCTGTTATATTGTAGTTGCTCAATTAGTTTCCCTTCTCTGCTCTATTCTTTTCCCATAGTCCTTTGAAATGATAGGAAAAGCACACCTAAGGGGAATGAGGAAGTGGATTTTCCCCCAACTATCCTCAGGACTACTAAGATTAGCTAACTACTAAGTTAGTGGGGTCCTTATTTCATTGGTTAATTCCATTAATAACCATGGAGGACCCATAATCATAAAGTATGTTCAGGAAAAGACAGGATAGGTCCTTGAGTCCAGGCTCATGGACAGAACCTCCTCCCACACTTATATATGTTGATCAGAAAATCAGAGAATGTTTTGGAGAGGCTGAAAAGATCTGCACAAACTCATCTTTAAATAAGGAAAATCCAGGTATGGAGCTGTGGCTTTGTGGAAAGGACAGCTGTCCTTACTGAGCAGCCTGGGGGCTGCTCACCCCCACTTGGAGCTTGCCAGCAGCAGACGCTTCGAAGTATCTCATTTTAGTTTCCTAAAGAATAATTAGGTTGAATAACTTACCTTTCTTATTATATATATTGCTTATAAAGGTCTTGGAAGAATTTGTTTTAGCAGAGAGCTCTAAAAATGTTGGGAGTTGACTACAGGCATGAGGAGGTAGCCATTTGTCTCGTATTCCAAGACTGCATTTATTGTACCAATGAATTGTTTCATAAAGGTTATTTTAAAATATGTACCATAACTGTCTATACATTGACTTCCCCGATGAGAAGCAAGCAGAGTTCACGAAGTCTGTGAATTGACTGCTGTCTCTTCGGTGAATTGTTAGCCACGCTGAATGCTGCAGGAAGCTTTCTAAACAGCTCCCATCTGTGGCAGGAGTTGGCTGGAACCGTAATGGCGCTGCCACAGTCAGGGAGCCCTTGGGCGGCTCTCTGCTGGCCAGTGAGGATGTTGATGGGGCAGCCAGAGGTCTGACCTTGGGCAGGCCTCCAGCAAGGACGAACTTGGCGGCGGGTGGGGGTGGGAGGGGTTCTTACTTTTCACATCCATCAATTCCAAGTCTAAAGCCTTACATATCAGGACCTGTGGCCTAAAACTATTTCGTCCCTAACGCTACTTAATGCTAGAGTTTGGCTGAACGGTTTGCCAAGGGATTGCTCCAGCATGTTTTCCCAGTTTAGAAATAAATGACTGAGTTAGTAGCCGTGAGGGTGGAAGATTGATGGGCAGGACTAGGGTGCCAAATCTGTGAATTTTGATCCAGGCAGTTACTGCATGTACCAGCCCCAGGGGGGACATATGCATAGAAGATGTTCCAAGAGCTCACGGTCTCTGTAATCACTAAGACATCAGCCTCGGTCTCTCTCTGGCGGACTGTACTGGGATGAACTGTGCTAGAGCCCCCA
>PITA01007306.1:0-92718 GCA_004023965.1 Spilogale gracilis
TCCAAAGCGGCTGCACCAGTTTACATTCCCACCAACAGTGTAAGAGGGTTCCCCTTTCTCCGCAGCCTCTCCAACACTTGTTGTTTCCTGTCTTGTTAATTTTGGCCATTCTGACTGGTGTAAGGTGGTATCTTAGAGTGGTTTTGATTTGAATTTCCCTGATAGCTAGTGACACTGAACATTTTTTCATGTGTCTGTTGGCCGTTTGTATATCTTCTTCGGAGAAGTGCCTCTTCATGTCTCTTGCCCATTTTTGGATGTGTTCATCTTCTTTTTGGGTGTTGAGTTTGAGTTGAGTAGTTCTTTATAAATCTTGGATACCAGCCCTTTGTCTGTAGTGTCATTTGCAAATATCTTCTCCCATTCTGTGGGTTGCCTCTTTGTTTTGGTGACTATTTCTTTTGCTGTACAGAAGCTTTTTATTTTGATGAAGTCCCAGAAGTTCATTTTCTCTTTTGTCTCCTTTGCCTTTGGAGACGTGTCTTGAAAGAAGTTGCTGTGGCTGATGTCAAAGAGGTTGCTGCCTAAGTTCTCTTCCAGGATTTTGATGGATTCTTGCCTCACGTTGAGGTCTTTCATCCATTTCAAGTTTGCCTTTGTGTGTGGTGTAAGAGAATGGTCTAGTTTCATTATTCTATACGTAGCTGTCCAATTTTCCCAGCACCATTTATTGAATATTTTTTTTAAAGATTTTATTTATTTATTTGACAGAAACACAGCTAGAGAGGGAACACAAGCAGAGGGACTGAGAGAGGGAGAAGCAGGCTTCCCGCCAAGCAGGGAGCCTGATGTGGGGCTCAATCCTGGGTCTCCAGGATCATGACCTGAGCCAAAAGCAGTCGCTTAACCAACTGAGCCACCCAGGCGCCCCAAGAATAGACATCTTTTATAAAGGAATATAGTCAATGTAAATCATGTAACGCTCAAGACTGAACTGTCCCTTTAGATTGGGGCACTTTCCTTGTCCCTTCTGCTTTAACATCATCTTTCTTGGCAGTTTTTACTAACGTTTAGTCTCATCTTACTTTCCTATGAATTCACCCATTCACCAAATCCAGAATTAATTGGAAGCTACTATGACAGGAAATCCTTTTAAATACCAATTTAAGTTTGGAAATCACTTAAACCTTTTGATGGGGTAGTAATTGCTATTGCTGCAGAAAACTCTTTTCTGCATTTAACTTGCCTGCTTAGGATACACATACAGATATACAGCACTGGGGGTCTGAACCTGCTCTTCCCACTTTGTCCCAGGAATCTTGGTTGTGCTATATTTTGTCTTCTTTCTTTTTTTTTTTAATTTCCTTTTTAAAAAGATTTTATTTATTTATTTCACAGAGAGAAATGCTAGAGAGGGAACACAAGCAGGGGGAGTGAGAGAGGGAGAAGCAGGCTTCCCTCTGAGCAGGCAGCCCGATGTGGGGCTGGATCTTGGAACTCCGGGATCATGACCTGAGCTGAAGCAGATGCTTAACAACTGAGCCACCCAGGTACCCCTGTATTTTGTCTTATGTCTTAACTTACATTTCCTCTCAGGTGATTTCTCTAGATAGGGACAGGAAAATAGATTTCATAGCATACATTAAAACTGATGGCTAATAACCATGTGGTTTATTGCATTAAAAAGTCTTTTAAATTTCTTCTATCCTCAAAGATGAGGAGTACTTTATTAGCAATGTCCTCAACAGATGGAGGGAGAAGTGAGAGTGAAGGTGTCACATATTTGCAAATTATGGTTTACAGACAGCCTAGTTCTTCATGGACTTCTTATATTATCTGTTTGATATTTTCACTGTCTTTTTGATAACAAGCAATTAACCATAGCTCAAAGTTGCCATGTTTGCATGTGATTGCATATTTTGTATGCTAATAGCAATTTAATTGCTAATATTATTATGCTCTTCTACAAATACATGCATAGAGTTCTAACATATTTGTGTTTATGTTAATTATGTATTGGTTCATTTCTTAATCTTTTTCAAGTGATACTAAATAAATACTTTTTTTAAAGATTTTATTTATTTATTTGACAGAGAGAGATCACAAGTAGGTAGAGAGGCAGGCAGAGAGAGCGGAGGAAACAGGCTCCCTGCCGAGCAGAGAGCTAGATGTGGGCCTCTATCCCAGGACCCTGAGATCATGACCTGAGCCGAAGGCAGAGGCTTTAACCCACTGCATACTTTTATACTTGATACTTTCCCTAAACTCTCTAGAAAATTACTTTTTAAATGTTGTTTGTTTTGTTTTGTTTTAAAGTTTGAAACCAGGATGAAAACAAAAACAAAAATATTTGGAATCAATATCCTGGTACCAAATTTAGGAATCCAGGTAGGAAGCCAATCTCTCACAGCTGGTGAATAAAGATATCTATTGGCATCCAGAGTATGCCAAGAGGAGGACTTCACAGAGGGGTTGATGGTCCCTCTATTCTATGTAGGGATTCTTTCTTAGAGTAGTTATGTTTTTACTTTTACTCTCTTTTATTGGAACTTTGTATCTCTCCGTAGTTCATTCTGATTTTATCTGGCTGCTCCAAGAGTAACAGTATAGAATGAAACAAAGTCAATGAATTCATCTAAGTAAATCATGCTCAATCTTATTTCAGCTGCTAGAAAAGGGAAATGATTTAGGAGAACTTACTACATAATCTTAGATCATTTAATGAAGAAGTTCCTAACTTTCAATAAAGAGCTCATTTTAAGTGTGGGCATTCAAGAGAAACTATTTTACTGATAAAAATACATGGAACAAGAAAATCTAAGAAACAAACGAGAATTTTTTTCAAGTTTTACTATAATTGTAAAGTGTTTCAAGGACAATGAGACTAAGTTGTCATCAAACTTCTTTATACGAATAAGTACGTTAAATGCTGTGATGCTTTTCTATAAGTCTATTTTAACTGCTCAAGTTATTGTCTCATACTTCTTTTTTTTTTTTAAGATTTAATTTATTTATTTGACAGAGAGATAGATCACAGGTAGGCAGAGAGGCAGGCAAGGAGAGAGGAGGAAGCAGGCTCCCTGCTGAGCAGAGAGCCTGACGCGGGCCTTGATCCCAGGACCCTGAGATCATGACCTGAGCCAAAAGCAGAGGCTTTAACCCACTGAGCCACCCAGGCGCCCAGTACCTCACATTTCACTACTAATTTTGAGTCTAAATGATTATGCTAATGTTTTTCTTTTCAAGGTATTATTATACAATTCCAAAATCTTAGAGAAAAGAAGAATTTTAGACATTACATAGTCTCTCAAAATATGTATATACTTTCAAGTTCATTTTATTTACATCATGAATATAATTTGTACTTCTTGCTGGAAAACAGACTGATAAGTCCTTAAAACTACTGAAAACTACTGTAGGATATCATTCTTTTCTGTTCTTTATTAATAGTTTTTGAGGAATATCTATAGAAATGAGAGCTTTATTTTTTGTTTCATATAATATAAACAGTGTAGGTAAAGACCAAAAATTCTGACTAAGGCATAAATGATGACATCTTTTGGTTTGATTTGGTGCTTATAGTTTTTCCATGAGCATGTAACACAGTATATAGGTGCCTGACATACAATACCTATAAATAATTTTTTTGCAAAAAATTCCCAGGATTTTAGAGATAAAGAATTTCAGGCCCAGAGAAATTTGAAAATTTGCCCAAAATGACACTATTTGACAAGTCTAAATTAATTTGAGGAATAAGTAAAGATAATTTGTTTTACTGACTAAGTCTTGTCTTTCTAGTATATTTGCCTTAGAAGTTAGATTATGTGAATTTAATACATCTAACTACCATGTAATATCTATATAGGACTTTTTTTTTCTTTGTAAATGTCACAAACTGTATACTATATTTAATGGCTGCTATTATGAGATAATGTTTATTTCTAAATATCATAATCCATTTTGCAATAATCACCCTGTAACTGAGAACACTGATAAACTGCAGCCCTGGCCTAAATAAGGATCTCTGAGCTATTTTATCAGTATAGACAAATAGAACAGAATCAGAGTCTAAAACATTAAAATCCAATTTTCCAGGGTCTTTAATTATATCATTGAGCATATGACAAGTTTTGCATATCTTTTTAATTTTTATCTCTTATGGTTAATATTTTTGCCTGAGGTGACCTTTTATAAAAACACCTGTTTTTCTCTTAAATGAATTAATCTTGAACAAATCTATTAGAAACAGTTTTAGTCATTTTTCTTTCTTACTGCTGGTTTTGCTGGTAAGTTAGCCTAGACAATAGCTTTTTGAATTTATTCCTTGGCCTCTGCATCTTTAACGTTTCTTTCCCACCCAGTGTAGGTACTGGTCTATAATTGCACTAGAAACCTCAATGCTCCTATAATCATATTAACTGATAATGGTTTAGAAATTTCTGTGATTTTTAAAGCATTTCTATCTGTACATTGAATAGCGCTCATATGTTAAAAACATTAAAATACTACTTGTCTTATCTTCATTTTCCAAGAACAAGATGAGAAATAAAAATGTGACTGGTGTGAATATTTGGACCTACTGACAGAAAATTTGAGTACCAAATAATGAAGTTTAATCATAGCATATTATCAGAAAACTGTCAAATGATTAATATTATAGAGCTGACATCGCAACACTGAAGAAAGAGAGTTCAATTGACTTCTTGGGGAGAATTTTCCTCTGTAACCTATCGAGAGCTTGTGTGATTAGTAAAGAGAGATTTTAAAGTGATTATATTAAAATACCATGGTTCTTGTTCATCACTGATATTCTCTTTTATCAGAGGAGTTCTCCATGGCTTAGGTAGGGGGGAAAAAAAAAACATGGCTAGGACATTAGCTAATGGTGTGGCTGTGCAGAGAGTGGCAGCTCAGAGGGACCCTTTTGGACATAGGTGAGTCACTTATCTGCCTACCAAGGAAGGTGGAGTGCCAGAGTGGTCAGGAGGACTTCAGGACATTGTTCTCCTTGGGGAACTGTGAGAAGGTCATTACCAGGCCAGGCAGAGGTTCTAGGCATGAGCCTGGGGACAGAGATCCACTAGAATCCTCATCCTCACTGCACAAACCCACTGTGCTGTTGGGAGCCCTTCCCCCTGCAGTGTCCACGTAAGTGTGCATTCTTGAGAAAGTTTACCAGGGAGCTCACTGTGAAGAATAGAAGCTTAAAGGGATGCTGTCCATTGGGGTGGAGTATGTATGGCAGATGAGTTTGAAACTCTGGCATGACCCTGAAAACCAGAATGTGTGGTCACCTCAGGAACCTGAGGATGTTAGTAGCCATGTTGTCCCTTTGTGTAGAGGAGTGACTTTAGAATAGATAGATCTCTGTAAAACTGAAATTGTGCCCATTTTAAAGTGAAACAATAATTTGTAACCAATGGTTTTCAATGTTTTCTGAGCATTTGAGAATTATGAGAGGACCATCTTTCCCCTTTCTATTACCCTTTCCCACTTAGCTTATCCTCCTTCCTCAGGTTCATCCCATTTTATTCTTAGAGTAACTTATAAACTGTTTAAGAGGCCAAAGTCATTTAGGCTTTTATGTGGTTTCTTTAAAAATTCTCCAGAAATGATTCAAAAATGAGTTGTGTTCCTTGTGTTTCTAAGGTTGTGTATACAATTTTACATGTGGAGGCACAGAAGACATGCAGAACGTGAAAAAATGCCACAAATATCCTGGCTGGAAAACTAAAATGAATAATTCTGGAAGATAGCTACCAAAGGAGAAAATGATAGTCATTGAGGAGTGTTTGTGTGGAGTCAGGGTGGTTGGAGACAATCTTTCTCTGCTGATTGTCTCGTTCGGCTTATTCAAGTGCTGCTCTGGGTGTCACATAGGGAGGGACACAAGGCATCTAAAAATTGTCCAGAGGCCCTTGACCAGATTGATGAGGGGGTCATGAAACCATGAGTGTAGGAAAAGTACATACCAAAGTAGTTATGCCATTAATGCTATTATGTCTGGAATTTGCTTTATATAAACCTGAGTTGTTTGGGGTTGGTAGTGATCACATTAACAAAACAACTGAATCTAACTTTGCTAGTTCTTGAAGCTAGTCATTTAGGACTCAGTGTGTATTCTTATTTCTCTTATTTTTGCTTTTTAATTAATCCGTACACCCAACGTAGAGCTCAAGCTCACAACCCTGAGATCAAGAGTCATATGCTCTACCGATGGAGCCAGCCAGGTGCCCCTAGTCTCTTTTCTTCTGCTTATGTTTGGATAGTGTTATAATTGAGAAAAACATAAAAGTTTTAATTCAGGGAGAGAATGAAGAATTAGCTCAGCACAGAAAAGAGATGAGTCTGAGCTAGATCGACAGCTCTATGAAGGAATATCTTTAAATTATTGGAATAGTTCTCATATCTGTAAATTATTACAAAAGAGGATCCTAGATTTAAGATCTTATGATAATATCTAGGATAAAAGGGGAGGTGTAAAGAAATAGATTTCAGTTCAGTAATCTGTATTTTTCATTTATTTTTTTACTCCTTTATTGAGAACCTCTTAGGCACCAGAAGAATTTTACTATGAGAAAAGTAGTGCCAGGTCTACTTGTGAAACAGATGTGATAGGAAAAGTGTTCATGAAGAAGTTAGAAAGTTAGAAATTGACAATATTCCTGAAAAATTGATATATTTTCATGATGCTAGCACATTTTGGTTATGTCTCCTTTGCAATGAGGATAAATTAAATAGATCCAAGCAAGTGAGGGATGAGATCAGATTCAAAATTTATTTCACTCTTTTTAGATATTGCAGAGAAAGAATTTAAGATCCTTGCAACTAGAGAAAAAACAATTTTTTAAGATACTATTTCACTTATCCAAGTAAAATGTAATGTGTCCTTCAACTGCAGCACAAAACGGTAGGATAGAGGTATGAATACCAAGCATGCCAAAAAGCAAGATCCAAGGGACTCAGTTACTGAAATAATTAAAAAATAAAGTGATTGAAATTTCTGTTTTGGATGATTGCATAGATGTTCTTGTAATTCATCAAGACATGAGCCAAAGAATGAGAAATAGATTTTTAAACAGGAAAAAAAATGTATATCAGTCTATGTTATAGTCATTTTGAGATACCAATAAGACTATCAGGATTAAAAAAAAGTGGGGGGGGGAGAAACTTTACGAGATAATTTCCTATAGTCACAAGTATAGAACTTAGGATATGGAGGGTAAGACAACTTTTATTAATTCATCCATCCATTTAATTTCCTGTTAATGAAACATGCTTCAGTGTCTGAGTACACACTCTAGATTACATGAACACACAGATGCATAAATATGCAGGTCCCATTAGTTAAAACGAGGGAGTATTCTCACTATTTCTCTCAGGAGAAAACTCTTAACATTCCAGTCTGATTTTAGTCTGGAATTTGCCCCATCTGGAATTTGTGTCTTTAGCCAAGACAGTCACAGTGGGATTTCTATGACTTCTCTTATACCCATTCCTTGAGGTTTTAAAAACTCTAGCAAGACTGGACCTTGTTCTGTGTTTTCATAAACTGGGGTTAATAGTTAGTCTCATGGCAGTCTGCTCCTGGGACATCTTCTCTGGCTCTTGTCAGTGTTGCATTTATTTGTCTAAGGATCAAAAAATGAGAGAGGTCTCTGAAGCTGGAGGAGAGGGAGAGCTGCGGCGCTCAGACTGGATATGACAACTGTAGACTCTGACCACTGTAAATCTCGATGCTAACACCTTGTGTTTGCCACTCTCGCCTCAGCAGTTATGAATGTAGACATCTTGTGGGAGAATAAGAGAAAATGTTGCATTAGCCCTAGGTGCTAAAAGAAAATGTGGCACTTTATATTTTCTTTAACTGTCCCTCTGAAAGAGAAATTCATAATACATTTTTGGGCACTTCAAATATTTTCCCTCTAGGGGGAAGATTTAATAAGATGGAGGGCATCATGTACCTGAGATCCAGAAGCCAGGCTGTTTATAAACAACAGAATTCAGTAGGTAGACCAGTGGCCTCAATCTTTATTAAAAGAAACATAGGTCAAAAAGGAAGCACCTACATGAATCAAGAAACCATCCAAGATACAAAGTTTTGCTCAAATATGAAATATTTATTTTATCTTAAATTCACCCATGCTTTTAAAAAGATCCCTGGATACTAGAATTTCTATTAAGAATTTTGCATATTCTGGTTATAAACTTCAAGTAGCTATCAAGTAGCAACATATGTAATAGATGATAGATTGAGGAAATGTCTTTTTAATAGTGTAATCAAAAGAATCTCTACCTCATATGATTATACTCTCAAGTCATAAAAATGCATAATAAAATACAAACTGAAGGAACTTTGTTTTAATTCAAAACTTATATTTCAAAGGTTTCTACTAAAAAATCAAACATTTCCATCCGTAATACCATAGCAATGTCTCTGTTTATAAAACTTGTTTGTGACACTTACCCCCCTGATTTATAGGTAAATTAGGAAAAAAAGAGGAAGGTATGAAGATGAAAGGGAGATAACAAGCAATTTCATTGTGGGGTGGGTTTTTCCCCATCTAAATATCTGGAATCCTAGGGAAATGGGACATAAAGGAACTAGGACTCTCTGTGGTTCAACGCACCTACATTTACACCAGATATATTTATTGTTTTATGTAGTAAAGATCTGGAAACAGGATACATGAGCATAGAAGAAAAATGTTCTTTTTTGGTCAGACTTGGACCACCATAAATCTTGACGCTAACACCTTGTGTTTGCCACTCTCGCCTCAGCAGTTCATAACTGAATATGGGAGAATAAGATGGAGATAGAAACATAGTAGAATTTGTTTCTTCTATGCCTCTTTCTTGTGAGAAAATTGCTTATTTGGAATATTACCGTTTATGGATGATAAATGCCCAAAAGAACACCTTTGATGGCAAAACAGATGATTGGGCTTTGTAGTCATGCAGTATCAGTGGAAGGGCATTAGAATGCTTTTACATTTCTCTGGCTGTGTCACACTTTTATTTATTTATTTATTTATTTATTTATTTATCTATTTATTTATTTATTTAGATTTGAGGATAGTGTAGGCTTACCAGGTTGCATTGCACGAAGGAGTAACCCAGTAGATGCTGTAGCAAACTTGAAATAATTAAGAGTCGGTTATTTTTGTCAATGAAATGAAATGTGATGCTTGAATATATTTCTTGCTGAACTAGCTGTCATTCCTCCAGCCATTTCATGTATTCTAAGTGATGCATCCTACTTTTTTAACCACGTAGAGAGGTGAAAAAAATGCCAACTTTCCTGGACTCTTTCTCAACCTCAAAGCAGGTACATGGTGTAGTTGTAGCCAATGAAAGACAAAGGTAAATCATCTGGGGCTGGAGGAGAAAAATCTTTATCTTCTTTCCCCAACCTTGTGTTACACTGCCCTGTTGACATAGGGTGCTTGAAGAGATGCTGTAAAACTGAAGGTGATTTAGCAAAATGACCAAAAGATCTTGGGTCCAAACTGGCCTTTGCAAGTCATTGAATAAATCTCTGAACCCCTTGCCTACTGATATGTTAAAGCGTCAAATGTGATTCAAGTGGTAAATGAATTACTGAAGGGACCTGTCATGTATCATCAGTTTGGTTTTGTATTTGGTAGATTTTTTTTAAGGTTTATTTATTTATTTTAGAGAGAGAGGGCACAAGGGGGAGGGAAAGAAGGAGATGGAGAGAGAAAATCTTAAACACACTCCTTGCTGAGTTCAGAGCCCATATGGCTCAATTCTATTCTCCAGAGATCATGACCTTAGCCAAAGTCAAGAGTCAAATACTTAACCAAATGAACCACTCAGGCACCCCTGTGTTTGATAGTTTAAGGAGAGGTTGCCATTAGTCTTCCTGGTAAATTAGAACCTCTTCTAGTTTCAAACTTTGAGATTTTTATAATTTTGTTCTTTTATTAGGATAGCCTTCATTTGAACCTTTCAAAAGTTATTTTGCCAGAAAATTCAGCATGCATGTGGAAACCAGTCACCTCATCACTGGTTCATGAAAGGATAAATAAAAATCAGAATTCCTTGTTCCTATATGTTCTGTATCTGTTATGCTGATTTGTAAAGAACAAAGTGTATTTCCCCAACTCCTGTTGGTCCTCTGGTTCTTTACCTGGGGAAAAAATGAGAATAACCGTTAATCTGCATTACAGAAAAAAGTACTGGAAGATAAAAGGCAAAGTTTGCTCATACTTTACAGATCTGACTCAATATGCATGCATGCATCTGTTCATAGTTTCATGAGACGAACTATTTAAGAAGAAAAAATATTCAAAAATCCCCTACACTATTTAAAATTGCTGTGCTTTCTAGCTGCTCCTTTTAATCTCTAGTTAGTTGTGAAGTCATAAAAAAGTTGAAAAGAGATTTTGATTTTTCCCTATTCAGTCCTCTCATGCTATTTTATGAATTAAATATATCTAGACTACAAGTAATTTGTATTAGTATAGTGGTACAGAATATCTCTCTCTCTCTCTCTCTCTATCTCTCTATCATCTATCTATATCTATCTATCATCTATCGTCTATCATCTATCATCTATCTATCTTATCTACATATAAATCAAAAGACAATCCTTATGTGTCTCAAAATACTGAATTTGGGTTAGTCCCTATATGCTAATTGCATTAGTTAATTTTATCCTCACAACTACCAGATGTGTTTTCATTATTGCCATTTTACAGACAAAGAAACTGAAATTTAGAGAGAGATAGTCTCTTGAGTTCATACAGCCAGCAAATAGTGGGGTCAGGATTTGATCCCATTAGGTCCAGCTTGCTAACCCTTATCATTGCATTATATATACTGACATGTGTATACAGTTATTTCCTGATGCAATAGTTTCTCTTATCACTCTCTAGTCCATTCTGTTATCCACTTAACTGTTATTTTCAGCTTTAACCCATAGATAATCTACCTAAATATCAAGAGCTCTCCCAACATTTCTTCTCTCTGAAGTCTATTTTAGTTTTTAGCTTTGATTATTAAAGTTTAAGGTGTTCAGAGTGAATTTATCCAGAGCAAATATCCAGAGTAACAGGCATAAAGATTTACACTGATTTTTATGCAACAGACCGTCAGTGAAATGTGGGGTATTTATAATGGACAATGGCATTGAAATGTGGGAAATGACATTGAGATTCCCATTAACATTCCAGAACTAGAAAATAACTGCCCCAGGGTAATTAGCAGTATAACAGCTAATTAAGTATTTCCCTGTGGTCACCTGGAACCATGTGTCCAACATGAGCAAAACTTTGGGTGACTAACTGCTGTCCTAGAACAGCTCAGAAAGGTCGAATAGTTCTGTAAGTATAGGTAAGGAGAGTTGTTACGGACAGTTTTCCATATTTTGAAAGCAAAAGAATGACAAACTCATATCTTAAAATGCTTGCATCAAGGCATGGACTGAAACTCAGGGCCTTTCTGTGTTTAGGCTGAAAAAAAAAAAAATCTCCTCTCTTATAGCCGCAGGGCTGAGATCACCAAAAACAAAACAAAACAAACAAACAACAACAACAACAAAAACAACCTTAGAGATTAAGTCTGTGAATTTCTGAATTAAGTCATTTCAATTTATAGCCTCAGTTTTCTTATGTAAAGTTTAAGCACAGCTCTAGAGTTACTATGTCCCCAATCACTGGGACAATTAGGGTGCATATGAGAATAAGATTTGGTTGAAGAACCCAGATCTCTTAAATCCTCATGAAATATCATTTTTTGTAAGAAAGACAATCCATGTTTCTCATGCAAGAGAAATCTCTGTACTGTTGAGAGTCTACTGACCATAATCGTAAATATATACAGAGAATGAAATGCAGAATTAGAACAGTAAAGCTAAGAATTTGTCACAGAAAGATTTACAAGAATTTGCTAATTTGTGTAGTCAGAGCCTGGAAATTATTTGTAAGACTGAATTTTGAAAAAGCTTAGCCAATGAGGGGGTTGGGGAACATAATTTTGGATCAGGTTGGATTTATTGATATGGTCACTCTCAACAGAGTTTCTGCATTTATTGAGTGAGCTTAAGAATCCAGCTGCTGCCTCTGGTGTAGATAAAGCAAACCTGGATCCAGTTTGTTAACCAACAAAGAGCAAAAATCCAGAAAGGACCAAATATCTAGAAAGAAGTATTATTGGAGACTTTGAGATTTTGCAGTCCTGGATTGGCTCTTTTATGTTCATCTATTCATCCATCATGGTTATTATATTGAGCATAGCAGATTGAAAAGTAACCAGATCACATGAAAAATTATTATCTACCAATATACCTGACAATGAGCCAGGAGGTAACTTAAAATACAGTGGTTATGGTCACTGAAAGGGGAAACTGTGTAAACATTTTACAACCATAACTATATACTGTGAATCTTTCGGTAGCTCTCCATAAAGAGAGTAGAATTAATATCCACAACAATTTTATGAGGGATAATGAGAAATGGCTGAGAATTTTAGGAAGCACTGTGTTCAACTTATGGAGTATTACCATGACCTACTGGGAAGAGGCAGTTCTTGTAGGATTTGAGTGATTATTACCTTAAACCCATCCTAGATTTTTTTTCCTTCTCATATTGAGATCAATAATATGAATATTCTCAGAAAATGGATGAGTCCATCACTGACTACACTGTAATGATCATTATTGCAGGAATGGTCAGGATGAAGCTTTAGGAGACTCCTCTCCCTAGAGAAGTAATGACATACCTTCAGGAAATTCGAAGATATTAGTGCCACCACAAAGTCTTACAAAAAAGAAAAAAAATAAGTTGAAAATTTCCATACTATCCCTGTTCAAATCTTTAGTCTGACCTCTGAAAATTCCTGATGAGATTTAGAAAATCATGGGATTATTGAAGCTTAATTTTAAATGATTTCAACTACATACACTATCCTGTCATTGTTTCCTAAGGGATGAAATAATGCAGCTCCTAGTTATTGGTATCAGCTATTGAAATAGTTTATTTTTCCCAGTAAAACCAGTAGTATCCTCTTACTACCTGTATTCATTTTCAACCCCTGCTTTAACAGATTACCTGCCACAAATTTCATGGCTTAAAACGGCAAAAACATTTTATTAAATATTTAGTCCTAGAGGTCAGAAGTCTATGATGTGTAAACAGGACCATGCTCCTTCTGGGGAGAATTTGTTTCCTTGCCTTGTGGTCACAGATTCCTCCTCTTCTCCTTCCTTTATTACATCTTGTCTGACTTTGACCTACTTGCATCCCTCTTGTAAGGACCCTTGTTTTTTCATTAGGCCTTCCTGGATACTCCAGGATGAACTTCCTTAACTTAATCACTTCTGTGGAAACTTTTTGCCATGTCAAGAAACATATTCAAAGGTTTTAGGGATTAGGACGTGGACAGTTTTGGGGGCCAATATTCAGTCTACCACACTCTTGTATTCTTGCCCTGAGAGTAAGAGTTTGTACCATAGATAGATGTGTTAAACAAAAGTACCACAGAGTGGGAGGTCATACAGCCAAAGACAACATTTTATTCACTTTAGGAAAATTTCTGGCGTTGGAATAGTCTGGAGGCATATTGGGATATTACCTCTAAAGTCAATGCAATACTTCATTTTCTGTTCCTCCATCACTAAGAAGGACTAACAATGTTTCAAAGGCTGCTGAGCACTTTGAAAACATTTTGGTTTTCAAACCCATTTCCTGGTGAAATAAGAAATTATGACATTGTGTGTGTCCCAGAGCAAGAAAAATCACTACCAGGTTATACTGTGATTGACTCTTTCAACTTGTCTAAACACTGAGCAGACGTCCTAACATGGGGATGGAAACCCATGATCCTCTCAGTAGTTAACCTTAGAGATAGAGCTCCTAACATGCTACGTGGCTCTCTTAAAAAATTAACAAATGACAGGACGATGCTACCAACAACATTGGGTTGAGAATGCTATTATGGTGCATATGCTGTGTTCTCCAAACACTTTATCTGTACAGTGCTGTTTCTCTTATCACCAGAATATGGAAATCTAGGAACCAAAAAGCAGATGTGGAAGCAGTAACTCAGTAAAGTACATTCTTTGATCTTCTCTAAAACTAATCTCAGGGGCACCTGGGTGGCTCAGTTGGTTGGGCGACTGCCTTTGGCTCAGGTCATGATCCCGGAGACCCGGGATCGAGTCCCACATCGGGCTCCCTGCTCAGCGGGAGGCCTGCTTCTCCCTCTCTCACTCCCCCTGCTTGTGTTCCCTCTCTGGCTGTGTTTCTCTCTGTCAAATAAATAAAATCTTTAAAAAAAAAATAAAATAAAACTAATCTCATTTTTGCCACTCTAGGTTTATGCCACCAAGGCATACAAAAGTGGTTATGTTATACTAGAAGCTGATAATATCTTATAATCCTTTTAGGAATTATGCCACTGGATAGACAAAAAAATAATTTTATCATTGGTAAATAGTATTCTGTTAGGTGAAAGGAATAGAGCAGAATGTAAGATCTTCAGGGTGTAATGTTTTAAATTAATATAGCAATTATAAATTTTAAAAGAAGATCATTAAAGTATCTAAGCAGAATCACCATAAAATCAGATTCTTTTTTTTTTTTTTTAAAGATTTTATTTATTTGACAGAGAGAAACACAGCCAGAGAGGGAACACAAGCAGAGGGAGTGAGAGAGGAAGAAACAGGCTTCCCGCCGAGCAGGGAGCCCTATGTGGGACTTGATCCCCGGTCTCCGGGATCATGACCTGAGCCGAAGGCAGTCGCTCAACCAACTGAGCCACCCAGGTGCCCCAATCAGATTCTTTAAAATTAAAGTTTCGGCAAAGTATTCCAGTTAGCTAAATTGTTTGCATAAAGAAGGAGAATATCATCAAGAGGAAGAACACCACATTATAGGTTATAGATTTGAACAATCACATAAGCAAATATTATGGTGTTTGCTTATTATATTACACTCAAATACCAAAACTGTATTTTCCCTCTCTTTTTCCATCCTATTAATAAAGGACATACAGATTATGGACATATGGCATAAGTTATGGGATATCTAGAAAGAAAAAAAAACAGGACAAGAAATAAAAAGAATGCAAGTCATTCAGATATCATCAAAATTTTGAGTTTATGTCTTGGATTTTTGGTTACTTCCCTTTTTAGGAGGCAGAGAGGAGGGGTGTGTGTGTGTGTGTGTGTGTGTGTGTGTGTGTGTGTGTGTGTGTTGTGTATTTAGACATACGGTATACATTTCTATACATATATTGTGATATGACAGGAAAGGATGCTACACACATGAGTTAAATTGTTAATGTGAAAAAAATGATGTTGTATTTATGTTGAGAAGAAGGAAAGCAAAATGATAAATAAAATATTTCTTTAGACACATCTTTTCCTCCACTCTCTTTCAGTCATAATGCCTCTTAGAAAACTACCCTGTCCAATTATATGCAGGGTGCTCCTTTCTCTTTTAGGTCTCATGACTCAAGCTCATCAAACTCTTGTGAAAGTTAATCTTTATGAGAAAGATAAATCATGAAATCTCCAAAACTGGGCTATTCTAAAAACAGAATGAAGAAAGTTTATGTGAGTTATTTTTTTAAGATTTGTTTGGGAGAGAGAGAGAGAGAGAGAGAGAGAGAAAGAGAGAGAGAGAGAGAGAGAGAGAGAGAGAGAACATGCAAGTGGTGGGGAGAGACAAAAAGGGAGAGAGAGCAAATCTGAAGTAGATTCCATTCCTAACTCAGAGACTGACATGAGATGGCTCTCATGCCTCCGAGATCATGACCTGAGCCAAAACTAAGAGACAGAAACTTAACTGACTGAATCATCCAGGTACCCCATGTATGTGATTTCTTTTACACAAATCTTTAGCCTTTCTGTTTCCTGCCTTTTCTTAGATTCTGTTGTAGTTTTCTCAGCTACCATTTTCTCTCAAGTGAATTTATTATATAATGAAGTTAGAAATATTATTTTGCTGTTCATAAGAAAAATAGCTGTACAGTATATATAAATAATGTCTTCAAAATTTTAAAAATAAATGATTTACTCATGAAATAAAATTTATGAAACATCCTAATTTGGTTACATTTGAAGTTTTCTGCATTGGGACAAAATAAGTATAACTAAGTTGATCAGTGTGTGTAGTCATTCCCTCTTCCTCTCTTAGTCACTAAACATAACATGGAAGGAAGCAGTTTTTAGACTCCATGTAGTTTCTCTAACTTTTCATCTTTATATAAGGTTATGTTTTCCTGTCAAAATACCCATTCATCATTTAAGACCAAATTCTCTTCTTTCTAAGGGAATGAATTATTCCCTAGCATGTTGTTCTTCTATGTGGGGTACATGTATAAGATTTTATTGGAATTAAATATGTGTGCATTTGACTTATAGGGCATGCTCAGTGAATCACCACTGACACAATTAAGGGTTAAACAATGAGAGGTTTATTATAGCTGGCCAGTGACCACATGCTAGAGAGTCTGGTCTTTGCGAGGACCCCAACTGCAGAGCAGTCTGGGTTTTTAAAGAAAGGAAATGTGTCCTGGTGGGCCTGTCTCCAAAGAAACAAAGCATTTCCTGGTGGATATGTCTCCAAAGGAACAGAACATATCCAGGTGAACATGTCTCCAGTGACAGCAGTAAGCTTATTCTTTCACAGAGGAGGGAGTAGCTGATTATACAAGATAGCACAGTGGGATGATTTATTATTGCTTTGTAATTGGCCGGGGCTGGTTGAGTACTTTCCAACTCTGAATTCTGGGAAATGTTTATATTGTTGGGCTTACCTAAGGTCAGATGTCCTAGTTAGCTTCACAACTGCCACTTTGGGTATCTGGTGACCACTTTACATTCCCCCCTTGAGCTGTAACTTGAGTTAAATCCTTGACTCTTCCATGGCCAAAGGGTTGTATTGGGCTCTAAGAACCATAATTTTGACTGCATGGATTCTATCTTTGACATAGTTTAGGATGCCTTGAACTATGCATGGTCCCAGTGTTATTTCCAATAATAGAAACAGCAATGGGCCTGCTATTGCAGATATTAAAGTTGTGAGCCAAGGGGACCAGGAGAAGAGAGATTGAAACTAATTTTTTAGAACCCTGCCTTTGTAGTTCTTTTTGTTTGAGACTATCTCAGACTGGAGCCAGGGTGCTCCTAATGACTCTGGAGTGGTTACCATAAAAACAAGTTTCTCCTGCAGCCATACAGAGGCCTCCTTGTTTAAGAAGAGCAAATCAAAGCCCCTTCTATTTTGTAAGACAACCTCAACCAAAGAGTTGACTTGTTGTTCAAGCCTGGATCTAGAACTTTCTAAAAGTCCTAGATCCTTATCTACTTGTTGACTTACATCCTTGAGGTTTTTATCTCTCACTCTTAAATAGGCTGTGCCTACTGCAGAGGAGCTGACTATTCCAAGTCCAACAAGGAGGGGTACTAAAATTGGGATGGCTCGTTTGGCTCTGGGAGGCTCGGTGAGATTCAGGTCTTTCCTTCCCTTAGTTCCCCCACAGACATAAATCTGGGGAACAATGTGTACTAATTCACATAATTCAGGGGGGTTGGCCTTCTGGATTAGTTGGCAGGTAACACAAGGAGTGATTCCTAAGGTGTAGGTGAACCATGTAGTTGGTGGGGCTATGAGGACAGAATCAGGGTCTTTAGAGTTCTGGTCTCCAATGATGTTAAGCACTGATATGCAGGAAGCTTGGTAAGGTGACTAGGTCAGAGTGTTGGTTGGGGAGTGTGTGCAATAGCCCTGTCCCTGTAAATCTCCCAGAGTCAGAGAAGAGTGACCTCCCCATGGACATAGGCCCTGGGCTTGTGCCTCTGTCAGGTTAACCCTTCAGACTTGGATGGTATTAGTTCCTCTGGAAGACTTGACCCCAATCCCTACATAGTAGAGAAGGCAGGGGTCTAAACAGGACCAGCAATCATTAGTTAAATTGGGCCTGGTTGCATTGGTGAGTTTGTAAACAGCAGTTGACATAGAATAAATCAGATCCTCAGCGAGTGTAGGCTCAGTAGGAATCAGAAAATGAGGGGGCTTATTGCCGGGGGTAGGTCTAACAGTTAACAGGGTTTGGGGGTAGGCCTCCCTATTGGAAGAATTAAGTCATGGTTGGGATCGATAGGATTTGAGTTTCACAGTAAAGTTTTTCTCTGAATAGTGAATTTTATTCCAGAGTCTAGTCTACTGACATACATTCTAAAACCCCACGTTTTTCCTACTTCCCATATCCTCTGTGTTGTGAAGGCATCCCAGTGCCAGATAGTTCGAGAGGGTTGTATGTGTTAGGCTGAGAGTACCCTGAGCTGGGCTGTCTGCTTAGGCTTATATAGCGGTCTTTATCTATCCAGTGGGCAATTGTCACAGCCCCAACTAGCACAATGATAACTGCCCTCTCTGTGACATGAGGCAGCTCCATCAGCTGGGCAGACATAGAACTCCATTGACTGTAGACCCCTTTCAAAGGTCAGGTTGTCGCATTTTGTTGTGAGAGTTCCCCAGTTGCCTGCAACCTCGGCACTTGCAACCTGGGCCAGAATTTACAGAGATCAAATCGGAATATAGGCTGTCCTTCTCCATGTAGGCAGAAAGTATAGCCCCAGTGACAGTGTCTCTTATCTGCCAAGAGAAGTTCCCCGGGGGATATTGGTAGACCTCAAGGGTTGGAGACCAATTTAGAAAGATCAGGGTGAAGGGGAGGAGGCCCATACAATTCTTATCTTTAGTGGGTCTTGTCCAGTGTTGGGTTTGGCAACTTTCCATGTCTCATGCTGTGATGGCGTCTCATCTTCTGGAGAGGAAGTGACCTTTTTTACCTGTGAGTGTTGTATCCAGGAACAAATGCCTTCAAACTTTATTGCTGTGTGGGTAGTTAAGATCACAAGGTGAGGGCTCTTCCACTTGGGGCTCAAAGCTTCAACCTTATGTCTCTTAATCCACACTTAGTCGCCAGCTGGAAGGAGTGGCGATTACCAGGAACAGGTCCTTGGATGGCTATGTGGACCATCTTTATTATTTCTTTTTTGAACTTTAAAGAGCCTATAATGACTGAAGCAGGTTATGATTAGAGGTTTCTGATATTATTTCTAGCCTAACTTTGGGAAGCAGTGGTGGTTGTCTGCCAAATAAAATCTCAAATGGAGTTAAATCCTTTATGTATGGCATACATCGTGCCCTAAGGAGGGCGAAAAGAAGGAACATAACCCATCCCTCACTGGTCTCTATGGATAATTTAGTTAGGGTCTCCTTTAAGTTCCAATTCATTCTTTCTACCTGGCCTGAGCTCTGGGGGTGATATGCACAATGTAGGTTCCAATTGATCCCCAGTGATTTAGCAATTTCTTCAGTAATTTTAGACATAAAAACAGGCCCATTATCAGATCCCATGGAAATGCATAGCCCATATTATGGGATAATGTCATTTAAAATCTTTTTGACTGTTACCTGTGCAGTTTCAGTTTTTAGTAGGAAATGCTTCCATCCATCATGAGAATGTGTCTACCAGAACCAGGAGGTATTTTTAGCTGTACTGACCTGGCTTGATTTCTGTAAAATTTATTTCTCAATGTCTATTGGGGGTCAGTCCATGGTCTCGGGTGCCTGGGGAGTTTATACTGACCTTCATGCTGTTAGTCTGGTGATAGGCTACACAACCTTGAATGATTTCTTGGGTGAATTGGTCTAAGTGAGGGAGGAAGAATTCTTTTCTGATTAGCCTAGTTAGTTTGGTTTTTCCCAGATGAGTTCCTTTATGAAGTTGCTGTAGAAATTGTCAACCCAGGGCTTGTGGAAGGAAGGCTCTACCGTCCTGGAGTCGAATCCATCCATGAAGGTGGTTTCTGTTTTCTGGATTGTCTGGAGGTCTTGGAGTTGTATCCATCCGTGAAGGTTGTTTCTGTTTTCTGGATTGTCTGGAGGTCATCCTTGGAGTAGGCAGAAGGTTCAGGCAACACTGGAGGAGGGAGCATCAAGAAGCAGGTAGCTCCTTGGAGGGCAACCTCTTTAACTGCCTTATCTGCCAGCCAGTTACTAACTGCTTCTTTAGAGTCTTCCTTTTGATGGCCGGGGCAATGGATTATAGCCACCTTTTCTGGTGCCCAGATGGCTGCAAGGAGATCTAGGATTTCAGTTTTATTTTTGATGTCCTTGCCCTCAGCTGCGAGTAACCCCCTTTCTCTGTAAATTGCCCCATGGACGTGGGTGGTGGCAAATGCATACCGGCTGTCTGTATAGATATTTATAAGTCTGCTTGGCACTCAGCTTTAGAGCTTTCGTCAGGACGATTAACTTAGCTTTTTGGGCTGAGGTCCCTGGGGGCAAAGTTTCTGCCATAGGGTTTTTTTGTAGTGTCACTACTGCTGCCCTCACATACCTGAAACCATTGCATATGAAATTACTGCCATCTGAGAACAGGATTAGGTCAGGTTTTGGCCAAGGGATGTCAGTCAGGTCCACTTGCGGCCCTTGGAGGATGCTGGCCATTTCTAAGCAGTTGTATTGAGGTTTTGTTTTATCCGCTTCAGGAAGCAAGGTGGAAGGGATGAGTGCTGTCATCTGTTAAAACTTAATGCGCGGCTGATCCAGGAGCAGCACCTGGTAGTGGGTTATTCAGACATTGGACATCCATCTTTCAGGGGCTCCCCGCAGAAGGGCCTCTACCATGTGTGGGGCTGTGATGATCATATCTTGTCCCAAGATCAACTTGTCAGAGTCTCGGGTGAGCGAGGCAGTGGCAGCGATAGCTCTTAAACAAGAGGGTCTTCCCGCCCCCACCACGTCTAATTTTTTTTGACAGATAGGTTCCCGGTCTGTTTCATGGACCTAGTCTCTGGGTTAGGACACTTTGGGCACCCCTCATCTTTCATCCACAAATAGACAGAATGGTTTTCCTATGTCTGGGAGGGCCAGGGCTGACACCAAGGCTTGTCTGAGGGCCTGAAAGGTTTTTTTCTCCCTCCTGAGTCCAATTGAAGTCTTTTTAAGGCCCTTTTCTGATTGCTTATAGAGGTTTAGTGATCTCAGCAAATCTTGGGATCCATAAGCGGCAGTACTCCACAGCCCACAGGAATTCATGAACCTGTCTCTTATTTCTGGGGGCCAGGATGTGGGTGATAGCTTCAACACGCTGTTTGGATAGGATTCTCTTAACTTGTTGGAGAATGTTTCTCAAGTAGGCCACATGAGGGGTATACACTTGTGCCTTCTTTGCTGACACTCAGTAGCCCAGTGCCTGCAATGTGCCCAGCAAATGTTTGGTGGCTCAGAGGCAGTCATCCTCAGGACTTGTGGCCAACAGGAGTCATCCATATATTGGAGGATGTTACATCAGGGTTTTTCATGCCAGAGGCATGGAGGTCTTGATAGAGTGCCTCATCAAACAGGATGGGGGAGTTTTTGAACTCCTGGGGGAGTTATGTCCAGGTCAGCTGGCCACTCTCTCCCTTCTCAGGGTCAGCCCATTTGAAGGCAAACAGAGGCTGGCTCACTTTAGCTAGTGGAATGCTGAAGAAGGCATCTTATAGATCCAGCACTGTATACATATACCTTTAGGGTGGGAGCCCAATTAGGAGGGTGTAGGAGTTAGGGATGGTAGAGTGTGTGACCTCAACCCGCTTGTTGACTTCTCTTAAATCTTGTACCAGCCTTGTAATCCCTTGCCCCTGCCTTTTTGACCAGGAGTAGTGGGGTGTTCCAAGATGAGTGACAAGGGACTAGGATTACAGCCTGTTGGAGGCACTTAATATGGTTTTCGATTCCTTTCTGGGCTTCTAATGATATCGGGTATTGTTTTACCCAGACCGGAACAGCCTGGCTTTTCAGTTCACTACTATCAGCAGTTGGTGTTTTGCCAGCCCTGGAGGATTATTTTCTGCCCACATGCCAGGGTATTCAACTTGCAGCTGGGAGAGGAGGTTTGGATTTGATGGTTGTGGTCCCTTCCCTGAGAGCAGGTATTTTTCCCCCAGAGGAAGAGTAAGGAGAATTTTGCTGGGTTCACCGGGGCTTCTAAGGTTTATATTAATGGAAGCTTCCTCAAAGTTTATGTTTGCCTGAAGTTTATGGAGAGGGTCCATTCCCAGAAGTGGGTACAGACATTCAGGTATAATTAGGAACGAGCAAGTGACAGTTCTCTTTCCTAAGTTCACTGTTCATTCCATAGTCCAGGAACAGAGCTGTCTCAGTTGCTCCTTGAATGAAAATCTTTTTTCTACTTAGAAGGACATTTGCTTGCTGGAGGACTGAGTATGTGACCCCAGTGTCTACTAAAAAGTCCATAGGCTTGCCCCCTACAGTCAATTTTACCTTGGGCTCCAGGGAGCTAGTGGCAGAGCTTCAGCTCTGTCAGTCAGTCCCCAATTGGAGCACTGGTGCTGCTTTAGGCTTTTTATTGAGGCATTTACTTTTCCAGTATCCAATCTCTTTGCAATAGGCACACTGGTCCTTTCCTAAGGTTTTGTTTGTTTGTACTCTCCCCCTTTCCTACTGAGTTCCAAGTTCCCTTTTTTTGGTCCTGCCTCTTCAAGGGCTGCCACTATAACTTTGGCCATTTTTGTAGCCTTGCCTGTCGTTGGGACTGTCTCAGTTGTTTTAAACTTTCTGTGCAACCTCTATCAACTCTGTTAACAGTTTCCCCTCAAAGCCCTCAATCCTTTGTAATTCTTTTCTAATATCTGGGGTGGACTGGGAGACAAAGGCAATATTTAAGGCCTGCCAATTTTCTGGGATTTAAGGATCTATGGGTATGTATGCTCGATAGGCATCCAGGAGCCACTTCAGGGAAGTGGCGGGTGATTCATCTGGGTTCTGAATAACCTCACTTACCTTAGATAAATTTGAGGGCCACCTCGCAGCTGCCTGGAGAGCCCCCAATAGAGTCCAGTGAGAGGTGGTGAGAGACTCCCTACCATGCTCAGTGTTAGGGTCCCAGCTTGGCCTCTCAGTGGGGAAGACTCGTTCCAGATGCACAGTTCATACAGGTCTCCCATCAGGTCCTAAAATGAGTTTCTTGGTCTCCTGGCAGATGTGCTCTCTTTCTTTGGAGGTAAAGAGGGTTTGAAAGAGTTGCTAACAGTCATCCCAGTGGGCTGATGGGTAAAGAACATAGTCTCCAACAGGGAGATCAAACCCTGAGGTTTCTCAGAAAAGGAAGGATTCTGTTTTTTTCCAACTATATAGATCACTGGTGGAGAATGGGACATAGACCATAAAGGGTCGGGGTCCGTTCTTTTGCCTCTACCCTCCAGGGTTGGAGCCTCCCTCAGGGGAAGGATTGGCAGAATGGGGTCTGGGGCTGGGTTTTCCTCCAGGGCCGTGGCCCAGGAAGAAGAGTCTGGGCTTGTAGGCAGTTCATGGTGGGGGGGAGGAGTATATGACACAGGCAAGGCTAATTGGGAAACCAGTGCCTATAGGGGCTGGTAAGAGGAACTGCTCCATGTGTGGGTGGGGCTAAGAGGCCCGCTGGCATCTCGCCTTGGGCTTGCATGATAAGATGGGGCATGTCTCCTCTTCTGGAGGGTTCTGTAGGACTGAGGGTCTTTTGTTAGGAATTTCATTTGAAACAAGAATGGAGGAGGAGTTAGAGGGCAAGAAGCCCCATGTCAGGGCCCTTTTTATCCAGGGTGGCTGATCTTCAAGGAGGAACCTCCAGCCCTTAATGTATGGGTTCTGATCTGGGTGTCCTGGAGTTCCAAAGATGATGTTCTCAACTCTTATAGTTTCTGCCAGGTTGAAGATTCCTTTAAGGGACCATCCAACCTTAAAAGTTGGCCATTCTAGGGGACAAAACATAGTTAGTTTCCCTTTGTGGACCTGGTCCCCAGACTTCCGGGCTTCATCCTGAAAATCTTTAAAAATATCAGAGGACTAGTTCAAGGGGGGTTAGGGTGAAAAGGTTGGAACATTTCTGTCCCATTATTCTAAGTACAGACAACACATAATAGAAAACAAGACAACAGAGACAGAGAACAAATAAAACAAACTGATGGGCCCAGTGCAGAGAACAGACTGGTGGTCCCAGTGACGTCTCACTGGGACACTGCTTAAGCTTCCTGTTGGCCCATATAGATGTGTACACACTACCACAGACTTACCTCCTGAGGTGAACCAGGTGCCTCTCAGGATCTGTCTATGGTGTTATGAGTCCACCCAAAGCTGCAGGCGCTGGGCTTTACCAAGGATCCCCCCAGCTGAAGTGAAAGAACTTAGTCAGCTGGCTGGGAGGGTTGGCCCCCATATGCCTGCTGGGTCTCAAACTACCCAGGCTGGTCGGAACCATTGGTGAGACTGAGCACTGGGTCCCAGACGAGTCCCCAAATGTTATAGGGCATGCTCAGTGAATCACTGTCGACATCATTAAGGGTTAAACAATGAGAGGTTTATTATAGCTGGCCAGTGAGCACTCACTAGAGAGTCTGGTCTCTGTGAGGGCCCCAACCCTAGGGCAATCTGGGTTTTTAAAGAAATGAAACATGTCCTGGTAGGCATGTTTCCAAAGAAACAAAATAAACCCTGGTGGGTATGTCTCCAAAGAAACAAAACATAACCTGATGGGTATGTGTCTCCAAAGGAACAGGACATATCCTGATGGACATGTCTGCATTCAATAGCAAAGCGACAGCAGTAAGCTTATTGTTTTACAGATGCAGGAGTAGCTGATTATGCAAGATACCGTGGTGGGGGTGATTTATTATAGCTTTGTGATTGGCAAGGGCTGGTTGGGTACTTACCAACTCTGAGTTCTGGGAAATGTCTATATTATTGGGCTCACCTAGGGTCAGATGTCCTAGTTAGCCCCACAGCTGCCACTGTATCTGGTGACCATTTTACACTTGCTTACTGGAGTCTGAGTTCCATGAGGACTTTTTGAGCATATTTTTTTATTTCTAGTTTTTAACAGATGTCTTACATAAAGTGGATGGTCAATAGCTGAGTATTTATGCATGACATAGACCGAGTTAGAGAATATTATGCTAAGCTGAATAAATCAGTCAGAGAAAGACAAATACCACATGATTTCACTCATGTAGAATTTAAGAAACAAAACAAATGAGCAAAGGGGAAAAAAGAGAGAGAGAGAGAGAAAGATCCAGATAGGGAAAGAGAGAAAGAGACAAACCAAGAAACAAGACTCTTAACTATAGAGAATGGTTGATTACCAGAATAGAGGTGGGTGGAGGGATGGGTGAAATAGGTGATGGGATTAAGGAGGCCACTTGTGATGAGCCCTGGGGGTTATATGGAAGTGTTGAACCACTCTATTGCACACCTGAAGCTAATATTACACTGTATGCTAACTAAATGGAATTTAAATAAAAATCAAACAAACAAACAAAAAAATCCCCAAATTGCAAAGCAGCAAAGGAAAGCAGGAAAGGAAGGCAAGAGTGATTTAAACTCTACTCACCAGTATTATCTATCTCCCAGTAAAAAAGGGAAATGAAGAAAAAAGAAATTTGCCTATGTAATTTATTCATAATACATAAGAAAAAGAGCTAAAGGTGAATTATTTTTTATCAGCAACTGTAAGTTTTCAAAGCAAGTTGGCATATTTTGATGTATGTGCATTTTTTCCTTTGCTCCATACCTGAGGGGGAACATTTTCAAAAGCAGGTACAAGAAAGCTACATGGAGATAAAATTTCTTTTCTTGCTGTTTGGTTTGCTCTTTGCAGGATATTAGGGCCTTTTTTTCGCCCAACTAGTGAAGTTCATGTAGACAGAGAAGTTAGCACAACTAGAATTAAAGAAAAATGTAAACAATGGAGAGTCATGGACTTTGTGACAAGGAGATAAAAGGGTTATTTTAGAGCAGTGATCTCAAATAGAATCAGTACATTCTCAAGATTACACAAGATCAACCATTGAAATGAAAAAATATACAATATCAATATCTTTGCCCATGTCTCTATCTATACCTATACTTATATCGACATATTAAAGAAATTGAGCTTCATTTATAATTAATAGAAGGCTTGATACTGAATGTTCCCTCATTTAATTCATCAGGTGGCCCTATGTCAAACACATCAACACATGGGAGGCAATTTGAGTAGAAGAGGAGAAATCTACAACTCAGGACTTCAGAGGCTCACACTTACTCCAAGATGCTTCAGTTTTTGGGGACATTGAAATTTACATGTTCTAAGTTGAGAGGATTTATAGGCTATGTTATCTAACTTTTACACTCACAAGAATGGGCTTAAAATATTTATTTAAAGATATACAGATTAAAAACTAATACAGGTAGAAACAAGTAATAATACAATAACAGAAATGACAGTTTTGTTCCTATTCCCAGCTGTGTTATCAGCAATATTATGAAACAAAAAGTTTGTCAGTGATGATCTAATCAGATATGAGTAGAAGTTGGGCAAAAAAAAAATTACTAGAGTAGTACACACATATCCACATGCACAATTACATTCCTCCACATACAATTATTTTACTGATAAAAATACGCAGTCCAACTTGTCTGAAAATCATTGGCTTGAAGGATTGTGTAGACAGATCAGTTCTTGAGAAAAAAACTGGCCAATGATGAAATGATGAAATAAATACATTGGTGAAAACAAATGTAGTTTTGCAATAAATAAATAAATAAATAAAAGGAAAAAAGAAGACTGAGGTGTGGGGTGATGGAGCATTATAAGAGAAAAAAGAGAGATAACTGGAGAATAAATACAGTCAATGTAGTCCTGAGACCAGAAGAAACAAGTGAATCAAGAGCAGAAGCAAAACAATACTTTTATATTTAGCTTAGCAAAGCCCTTGCAGTAAGACTTTGTATTGCAATGTATGTCTGTCATACCCTGAAAGGTATACAAGAAAGTCAAAGCTAGACAAAACAATGATGTCCAAAATTAGGTGGGCCTGAGATATTTACTTATTTTCTCAAAGCTAGTGTATTTTAAATAGCAGCCTGGTAAGCAGGAATTAGGGGTATATGATCAAAATCAAACCAGTCCATTATTCTTGTTTTTATTTGCAAAGTTTCCTTTAGTTATTTAGTAGATATGCACGTGTCTCTATCCCATACTATGATTTGATCAGTTATAAGTACTGTATTGAATCTGGATTTCTCATGACAAAAAACCCATTTTGAAGAAGATTAATCATATCTTTTGCAAAGAGAATGACTGGAACTATAAAGTACAGTAAATAACATCTTATGTGGTGCCTTGGGAAGGAGCCCATCTTATCTGGTGACAAGAGGGATGTAGTTATTCCCTGTGCATACACATGTACACAAACTTGTTCTTTCTTTCTTTCTTTCTTTCTTTCTTTCTTTCTTTCTTTCTTTCTTTCTTTCTTTCTTTTTTCTTTCTTTCTTTTTTCTTTCTTTTTTTAAGTAGGCTCCATTACTAGTGTGGAGCCCAGCATGGGGCTTGAACTCACGATCTTGAGATCTTAACCAACTTAACTGACTGAGCCACCCAGGCACCCCCAAACTTGGTTATTATTTCTTACTGTGTGCAGACAAATGCAACCCCTCTGTGTTTCAGTTCAAAAAAATTACAGGAACTATAGGAATTCTGAGTGCTATTTCATAATCTGTTGACAACTTTTGGTGAAGGGAAGAAAGTAACAGCATCAATGTACAAAGAGTTGACAGCAACTTAGGAGAAAATATCAAGGACAGAAGTAAGCACTGTTTTAAACATGCTACATTACCAATTCTCTTGGTGTCTTAGGAGATAATATTGTGTAGAAAAATATAGACTTTTGGGCGCCTGGGTGGCTTAGTGGGCTAAAGCCTCTGCCTTCTGCTTAGGTCATGATCTCAGGGTCCTGGGATCGAGGCCCACATTGGGCTCTCTGCTCTGCGTAGAGCCTGCTTCCTCCTCTTTCTCTGCCTGCCTCTCTGCCTACTGCTGATCTCTCTCTCTGTCAAATAAATAAATAAAATCTTAAAAAAAAGAAAAATATAGACTTTTTTACACTGAGTCAGAGAATATCTCAGAAAACTTGGATTGAGAAGAAATCATAGAAATCATTTGACCAATTAACTTTTCTCATATTTTTATTTTTACAGATATTTAAGATCAATGTATAACAAATATGTTCATCATACCATGTATATAAAAGTTATTTCAATAGTTATAAAAAATTTTCCAAGTGATAAGAAAATATTGACTGAATCATTTTGATAGCAGTAAATCTTAGTTAAATAAGAGACAAAATCCTGTTTCCCATCAGGTGTGATGCAAAGATATCTTTGAAGTGAATCTGTACTGTTCTGTCAGGAATATCTTGTTGACATCTTGAAAATCTTTCTTGAATTCTCATTCATGCTGTATTGCCTAACAGAATTTCAATTCTCATTCTCTTATATGCTTGACTTCTGGATCAATAACTTTGCATTTGTCTTTTTCACTATAGTGTCTTCTCTCTGTTTTGATGGCTGAAGGTCTCAGGATACATGTGGGTACTGTACAAATATAAGTGCGCAAGTACATCAGAAATGTTGATTTGTAAATGGAAGGAAGAATCACACACATTCAGGTAATAAATTATAAGTATAAGCTCTTAAAAATGAGAAAATATACCTTTTCCACTTTTATACAGGAAGTATAGAGCTACTGAAAATTTATATTAAAACAATCTAGCAACATCAACAATAACTTTTACCTATCATTGTATCTTCCAACCTACCTTTCATTAGAGTTTTGCATTGTACAATTTATCTAATATTTCTTCATTCTATAAGAATTTATGCTATCTAACAATAGAATGCAGTAAGCTTTAGTGCTTCTTATCAAAATTTTCATTTCAGTATGCTCTATGGTAATATAATTATTATAATATTGGAAAAAATTCATGTTCAATGTACCCAAAGCTATTTCACAACATCAATTGTAATAGAAATATGAGCAGAATATTTCATGCTTCTTTTCTCTCTTGAGGATAACACCTTTAGTAATTTCCATATGTCATCCAGTTAAGTGACAAACAAAGAAAGTTGAAGATTTCAAGCACAATAACAGAAGTGAAAGATTTTGATTGACTGGTACATTATAACTCTTATTACATACTGTGGACCCAGGATGTTATAATAATTAGCCTGTCAAGTCAATTGTTACTCTTCATTAAAAATGAATATAAGGGAGCAATTAATCTCACAACTTTAGCTTCATTAGAACATTTTGTTTTTGCAGTTGGGTGCAGTTCAGTGTCTCAATCTAAAGGATGTATCATTTTCTAATAAAAGGTTTCACCTTCATTATTTTGATTATGTACTTGAATAGCAAAATGGGAGGTTATGTAATGACTAGGTAAAAATTCTGAGTTATTTATACTTTGGCTTTTGAAATTCACTGTAGATACAAGAGATTTTCCCTATTCTTTTTCTTCACCCTCACATTATGAAGCTATGGACTCAGAATTTCACACTCTTTGAAAGTGATTCTACCTGCATGAATCTTGTCTCTGAAAATGCTGACACCCACAAAAACTAGGCAAAATTCAAGGACTTTTCTACAAGCCCAAAAAACACTGCAAACAAAAATGTGAAATTAGAGTTGAGTTTTCCTCCCACAGTAAAGGTTAGATGAGTGATAAGAAAAAATAGCGTGCTAGTAATCAGATTCCAACAGTGCTCTCACTGACTGAAACCTGGCAGGTGAAAGTTATAGCATAGATCACAGAGAAGATGATGGTTCTGCCCTATTTGTTCTAATGCAATAAAGACAATAAATAACAAGAGTTGGAAATCACTGTCTTCCTTCATTTGCTGACAAGCAACCCCATCAGTTGGGAGAAGTCAGAGAAAGAAGACTGTATGACCAGTAGACGTGACAGGGAAACATTGAACCATAGACTAGTAAGAGGAGAATGGACACTGAAAGGCAGGTTGTTTTGTGTCATCACCCTTACTCAGCCTCGACATATACAACTCTATATTGGAAATGTCATGATCACCCTTGAGAATATAGAAAACTTTCACTGCTGGCAAATGTTACTTAAAATAACCTAATGGTATTATTGCTGCTGTTTATATGAGCCAACATGAGGTAAGACAAAAAGCACATTTAGTAGGTTAAACAATCTCTGTTTGGCTCATATTCTCTACTTCTATTTAGTCTGTTGACCTTGGACAAGTATGTAACTCTGGACTTCATTTATAATATGTATTAGTTTGCCAGGGCTGCCATAAGAAGTCGTTTAAACAACAGATTTTTTTTTTTTGACAGGTCTAGGGGCTGTAAATCTGAGATTAAAGTGTGAGCAGGTTTGGCTTCTTCTGAAACCTCTCTCCTGGGCTTATAGATGGCTGCTTCCTTGATGTGTCCTCACATGATCTTTTCTCTGTGTATATTCATTCTGATGTTCAAATTTCCTTGTATTATAAGGACATCAGTCAGCTTGGATTAGAGCCCACCCTAATAGCCTCATTTTAACTTTATTACCTCTTTAAATGCCTTATCTCCAAACATAGTTACATTCTGAAGTATTGAGGATTAAGAAAGACTTCAAAATAGGAATTTTAGAGGGACACAATTCAGCTCATATTACCATATCTGCATAATTGCAACAATAGTATTCACTCTGAGTTTCACCTGAATTAAATAAATCAAACCACAGAAAGTATCAGGTAAAATTTCTCTTATATATGTTAGACATTCGAACGGAAGTTACTTTCTACTAAGCTTCCTAAAGCTATAGACCTGACTACTATAGGTTAGAGATTATTCTTTACTAGCCCAACAATCAGAATCTATCTATTGGGGGTAGTCATAAAATAATGCAATTGAATTAGTTTCTTAGGTGAATCCTGTATACCCTAAAATTTATGAACTTCTGGAGTGGACGCAGTGGAAAAGGAATGGAGACATTTACTCAGGCAGAAGATGAAAAGAATCTGAAGAATTTATTGCTAGGAAGGAGGAAAACATACTAGTCCTTCAAAGAAGTTCATCAAGGCATAAGGGATAAATGTACTAGAGATGAGCAGTAGATGGGACAGCCTAGACACGTCACCAAGAGAGTGTTAGGTAGGTTGTCAAGAATGTTTAGCAACAGGGGTTGGGACAGTCTGGGATTCAAGAACAGAACTCTAGATACTTAAAACAGCTTATTTCAGGAAAATTACTAAAATAAAATAAATAGCAAGCACAGGTTATAAAGGGATAAAAGAATTAGTAAGTGAGTGAATAACCAAATAAGACAGCCACCACTGTACTAACTTTTTCAATACATTGGCTCATTAATTCACAATTTTAGGCATGGAGTACAATTTCTGCCTTACACATGAAGAAACAGCAGTTTGGAGATCTAAGCTTCACAAGGCCAGAGGCCATTATTACTATTTTCAACACCCATCAAAAGGCCTGGCACATGGTGAGTAGTAAATAACTGTTCATTGATTGAACCAATGGACTGCCAAATAATTTTTAGTATAATGATAAAGCTAGGAATTAAACTGAAACAGTAATTTCCATCAACACAGCAGAAGCATAAAATGAAAGAAAGGAAAATAGCATAATTTGCAGTATATGAGAAATAAAAATAAAAACAACAGCCACAGGGTTAAGAATGCTGTTTTGCAAGTAGTTGATTTCATTGTTGGAAAAACAGCAATACATGCGGAGAGCCAAATAATGTGTCTTCGGTTATTTCTTATTAATTGATATCACTTGATTAATCCTCTCTGAGAATTGGTTGTTCATCTGTTAATTTGTTTTAATACCTAGTCCATATTTTTTATTTAGCTCTAACACATATGATTAATAATTATCATATACCTAATAAGATTAGGCAGCATTACATAATGGAATAGTAATGCGCTTTGGAATTAGTGTATTTAATTTTGGTGTTCAGCTCTAGTACCTACAAGCTTATTTAGCTTGGGCAAATTATCATTTTTTTTAAATTTAAATTTAATTAGCCAACATATAGTATATCATTAGTTTCAGATGTAGTGTTCAGTGATGCATCAGTTGCATATAATACCCAGAGATCATCACATCACATGCCCTCCTTAATGATTATCACCCAGTTACCTCATCCCCCCACTCCCTTCCAGCAATCCTCAGTTTGTTTCCCAGAGTCAAGTATTTCTCATGGTTTGTCTTCCTACCTGATGATTTTCCATTTAGTTTTCCCTCCCTTCCCCTATAATCCTCTGCACTATTTCTTATAGTCCACATATGAGTGAAAGCCTATGATAATTCTTTCTCTGATTGACTTATTTCACATAGCATAATACCCTCCAGTTCTATCCATGTTGATGTAAATGGTAGGTATTCATTCTTTCTGATGGCTGAGTAATATTTCATTGTATATATGAACCACATCTTCTTTGTCCATGCATCAATTGAAGGACATCTCAGCTCTTCCCAGTTTGGCTATTGTGGACATTGTTTCTATGAACATTAGGGTGCAGGTACCCCTTAGTTTCACTACATCTGTATCTTTGGGGACAATACCTGGTAGTGCAATTGATGGGTTGTAAGGTAACTCTATTTTTAACTTCTTGAGGAACCTCCATACTGTTTTCCGGAGTGGCTATACTAGCTTACATTTTTAACACAGTATAGGAGGGTTCCCCTTTCCCCACATCCTTGCCAACATTTTTTGTTCCCGTATTGTTAATTTTAGCTATTCTAACTGGTGTAAGGTGGTTTCTCATTGTGGTTTTGTTTTGTATTTCTCTGATGGTTAGTGATGTTGAACATTTTTTCATGTGACTGTTAGCCATTTGTATGTTTTCTTTGGAGAAATGTCTGTTCATGTCTTCTATCCATTTCTTGACTGGATTATTTATTTTTTGGGTGTTGAGTTGGAGAAGTTCTTTGTAGCTCTTGGATACCAGCCCTTTACCTGGTATGTCATTTACAAATATCTTCTCCCATTCTGTAGGTTGCCTTTTAGCTTTTTTGATTGTTTTCTTTGCTGTGCAGAAGCTCTTTATCTCGATGAGATCTTAATAGTTCATTTTTGCTTTTGTTTTCCTTGCCTATAGAGATATATCTTGCAAGAAGTTGCTGCAGCTGAGGTCGAACAGCTTGTTGCTTGTGTTCTTCTCTAGGATTTTGATGGATTTCTGTCTCACATTGAGGTCTTTCATCCATCTTGAGTTTGTCTTTGTGTATGGTGTAAGAGAATGTAGCTGTTAATTTTCCCAGGACCATTTATTTATTTATTTCATTGTTACTTAAATTTTTTTTCCAGTCTTCCAAGATTCATTCCCCATTGCCCACACCCAGTGCTCCACACAATAGGTGCCCCCAGTACCCACCACCAGGCCCTCCCATCCCTCCACCTCCATCCCTCCAAGTCCCTCAGTTTGTTTCTGTGTCCAAAGTCTCTGTTGTTTCATTTTTCTCCCTGGATTACCCTACTTACCATTTACTTTCTTTCTCCCACTGTCCTCCAGGTTACCCCTCATGCACCGCAAATAAGTGAAACCATGCGATGCTTGACTTTCTCTTCCTGGCTTATTTCACTCAGCATAATCTCTTCCAGTCCAGTCCATGTTGCTACAAAAGTTGGGTATTCATCCTTTCTGACGGAGACATAGTATTCCATTGTATATATGTACCACATCTTCTTTATCCATTCATCTGTGGATGGGCACCTTGGCTCTTTCCATAGTTTGGCGATTGTGGCCATTGCTGCGATGAACATTGGGGTACTTCTGTTCATTACATCTGTATCTTTGGGGTAAATGCCCAGTAGTGCAATTGCAGGGTCATAAGGTAGCTCTATTTTTAATTTTTTAAGGAATTTCCACACTGTTTCCCAAAGCAGCTGCACCAGTTTACATTCCTACCAACAGTGTAAGAGGGTTCCCCTTTCTTTGCAGCCTCTCCAACACTTGTTGTTTCCTGTCCTGTTAATTTTGGCCATTCTGACTGGTGTAAGGTGGTATCTCAGTGTGGTTTTGATTTGAATTTCCATGATAGCTAGTGATGCTGAACATTTTTTCATGTGTCTGTTAGCCGTTTGTATATCTTCTACAGAGAAGTGCCTCTTCACATCTCTTGCCCTTTTTTTGATGTGTTCATCTTCTTTTTGGATGTTGAGTTTGGATAGTTCTTTATAGATCTTGGATACCAGCCCTTTGTCTGTAGTGTCATTTGCAAATATCTTCTCCCATTCTGTGGGTTGCCTCTTTGTTTTGTTGACTGTTTCCTTTGCTGTACAGAAGATTTTTATTTTCATGAGGTCCCAGAAGTTCATTTTCGCTTTTGTCTCCTTTGCCTTTGGAGACGTGTCTTGAAAGAAGTTGCTGTGGCCGATTTCAAAGAGGTTACTGCCTATGTTCTCATCCAGGATTTTGATGGATTCCTGCCTCACACTGAGGTCTTTCATCCATTTCGAGTTTGCCTTTGCGTGTGGTGTAAGAGAATGGTCTAGTTTCATTCTTCTATACGTAGCTGTCCAATTTTCCCAGAACCATTTATTGAAGAGACTGTCTTTGTTCCACTGGATATTTTTTCCTGCTTTGTTGAATATGATTTGCCCATAGATTTGTGGGTCCATATCTGGACTCTCCGCTCCGTTCCATTGGTCTATTTATCTGTTTTTGTGCCAGTACCACGCTGTCTTGGTAATCACAGCTTTGTAATAAAGCCTGAAGCCAGGTAATGAGATGCCCCCAGCTTTGCTTTTCTTCTTCAACAATTCCTTAGCGATTCAGGGTCTTTTTTAGTTCCATATAAATTTTAGGATTGTTCTAGCGTTTTGAAGAATGTTGGTGGAATTTTGATCGGAATGGCATTGAAAGTGTAGATTGCTCTGGGCAGTATAGACATTTTGACAATGCTTATTCTTCTGATACATGAGCATGGAATGCTCTTCCATCTTTTTGTGTCTTCTTCAATTTCTTTCATGAGTGTTCTGTAGTTCCTCGAGTACAGATCCTGACTTCTTTGGTTAGGTTCATTCCTAAGTATCTTATAGTTTTTGGTACTATAGTAAATGGAATCGATTCTCTGATCACCCTTTCTATTTTTTCATTGTTAGTGTATAAGAATGCAACTGATTTCTGTGCACTGATTTTGTATCCTGCCACATTACTGAATTGTTGGATGAGTTCTAGTAGTTTGGGGGTAGAGTGTTTTGGGTTTTCCACATAGAGTACCATGTCATCTGCAAAGAGAGAGAGTTTGACTTCCTCTTTGCCAAGCTGGATACCTTTTATTTCTTTCTGTTGCCTGATTGCTGTTGCTAGGACTTCTAACACTATGTTGAACAGTAGTGGTGAGAGTGGGCATCCTCGCCTTGTTCCTGATCTCAGAGGAAAGGCTGTCAGTTTTTCCCCATTGAGGATAATATTGGCTGTGGGTTTTTCGTAGATCGATTTTATGAAGTTGAGAAATGTTCCCTCTATCCCTATACTTTGAAGAGTTTTGATCAGGAACGGATGTTGTATTTTGTCGAATGCCTTTTCTGCATCAATTGAGAGTACCATGTGGTTCTTCTCTCTTCTCTTATTGATTTGTTCTATCACGTTGATTGTTTTCGGAGTGTTGAACCACCCTTGCATCCCTGGGATAAAACCCACCTGGTCATGGTGGATAATCTTTTTAATGTATTGTTGAATCCTGTTAGCAAGGATCTTGTTGAGAATCTTGGCATCCATATTCATCAGCGATCTTGGTCTGAAGTTCTCCTTTTTGATGGGGTCTTTGTCTGGTTTGTGGATTAGAGTGATGCTGACATCATAGAAAGAGTCTGGAAGTTTTCCTTCCGTTTCTATTTTTTGAAAGAGCTTCAGGAGAATAGGTGTTATTTCTTCTTTGAATGTTTGGTAGAATTCCCCAGGGAATCCGTCTGGGCCTGGACTCTTGGTTTTGAGGAGGTTTTTGATCACTGCTTCAATCTCACTACTCAATATAGGTCTATTCAGATCGTCAATGTCTTCCTGTTTCAGTCTTGGGAGCTTATAGGTTTCTAGGAATGTATCCATCTCTTCTAGGTTGTTAAACATATTGGCATATAATTGTTGATAGTAATTTTTGATGATTGTTTCTATTTCCTCATTGTTAGTCGTGATCTCTCCCCTTTCTTTCATGATTTTGTTAATTTGGGTCTTCTCCCTTTTCTTTTGGACTAGTTTAGCCAATGGTTTATTGATCTTATTGATTCTTTCAAAGAACCAGCTTCTAGTTTTGTTGATGCATTCTACTGTATCTCTAGTTTCTGATTCATTCATTTCTGCTCTAATCTTTATTATTTCCCACCTTGTGTGGGGGGTTGGTTTAATTTTTTGTTGATTTTCCAGTTCTGTAAGGTGTAATGAGAGTTGGTGTATTCGGGATTTTTCAATTTTTTTGAGTGAGGTTTGGATGGCTATGAATTTCCCCCTTAGGACTGCCTTTGCTGTATCCCATAGGTTTTGGATCGATGTATCTTCATTCTCATTGGTTTCCATGAAGTGTTTCAGTTCTTTGATTTCTTGGTTGATCCACATATTCTTGAGCAGGATTGTCTTTAGCTTCCAACTTTTTGATTTTCTCCTGAACTTTTTATGGTGGTTGAGTTCCAGTTTCACGGCATTGCGGTCAGAGAATATGCAGGGAATAATTTCAGTCTTCTGGTATTGGGTGAGCCCTGATCTGTGATCTAGTATGTGGTCTATTCTGGAGAAAGTTCCATGTGTACTTGAGAAGAATGTGTATTCTTCTGTTTTAGGGTGGAATGTTCTGAATATATCTATGAGATCCATCTGGTCCAGTGTATCATTCAAGGCTCTTGATTCTTTGTTGATTTTCAGTTTAGATGATCTGTCCATTGCTGAGAGTGGTGTGTTTAGATCTCCTACTATTAATGTATTTGCATCAATATGATTCTTTATTTTGTTTAACAGTTGGCTTATGTAGTTAGCTGCTCCCATGTTGGGGGCATAAATATTTACAATTGTTAGATCTTCTTGATGTATAGACCCTTTAAGAATGATGTAGTGTCCTTCTGTGTCTCTGACTACAGTCTTTAGACTAAAATCCAATTTTTCTGATATGAGAATCACTACCCCAGCTTTCTTTTGGGGTCCATTGGCATGAAAGATGGTCTTCCATCCCCTCACTTTCAATCTGGAAATGTCTTTAGATTCCGGATGAGTCTCTTGTAAACAGCATATGGATGGGTCCTGTCGTTTTATCCAGTCTGCAACCCTGTGTCTTTTTATTGGAGCATTTAGGCTGTTCACATTGAGAGTGATTATTGATAGGTATGTTTGTATTGACATCATGTTGCCTATGGAGTTCATGTTTCTATAGATTACCTCTGTAAATTTCTGTTCTGTGTCACTCTTGGGTTTGTTTCTCCTCTATAGAACCCCTCTTAGTATTTCTTGTAGTGGTGGCTTGGTGGCTGCATAATCTTTTAGACCTTGGCGGTCTTGGAAGCTCTTTATTTCTCCTTCCATTTTGAAAGTTAACCTTGCTGGATACATTATCCTTGGTTGCATATTTTTGTCTTGTAACTTCCTGAATATGTCTTGCCAGCCCTTTCTGGCTTGCCAGGTTTCTGTGGAAAGGTCTGATGTTATAGGTAAGGGGTCTCTTTCTCCTAGCTGCCCTTAAGACATATTCTTTGGTTTTATGATTTGCGAATTTTACTATTATGTGCCTGGAGGTTTTTCTGGCCTCATTGCTCTTGGGGGGTGTCCTCTCTGCTTCTAGGACATGAACATTTGTTTCATTACCCAGATTTGGGAAGTTTTCATCCATGATTTGTTCAACAATATCTTCTAGGCTACTCTCTCTCTCTCTCAGCTCCTTCGGGGATTCCAATAATTCTGATATTGGAGCATTTCATGGCATCATTTATTTCCCTTATTCTGTTTTCATGGGATTTTTAGCTGTTTTCTCCAAGACTTCTCTTGCTCCTCCTTCTTAATCCATCTGTCTTCTAAGTCACTGATACGATCTTCAGCTTCACTTACTCTGGCTGTTAGCATATTTAAATTAGATTGCATCTCATCTATAGCCCTTCTAACCTCAGCTTTCACTTCTGATGCTATGGATTCCACTTTGAGACTAAGGTTCTTTTCTAAATTAGCCATTTCTTGGACAATTGCTGCCCTGAATTACATTTCTGTCATATTGTTTATGTTCATTTCCAGTAATTCTGTGACCGGGGTTGCAGTCTTGAGGTTCTTCTTCTGTTGGATGTTCCTCCTCTGAGTCATTGTGGCAAGGAGTGGTTGAGGGGGTGTATGGCTAAATATATCAGCCACTATCTAGGTGGATTGGTTGCTGGAGGGTTTTGGAGTAACCAGAATTTACCACTGAAAAGGGAGGAGAATGAAAAAAGAAAATGGAAGAGAGGAAGCATGAAAGGAAACCCCTGCCAGAGTGGGGCCCAGTGGTAGGATTTATATGGTGCAAAACTGTTACAGGGCAAAGAAAAGGGCTATCAAGGGTAAATGAAGAAATTAAAAAGCGGAGCCCAACCTATATGACCCCAAGACCGGTATTTATATAATATAAAAGCAACAACAATTACACAGAAACACTGACAGACTAGAGTGGGAAGGTGAGGGCAGATACTCCTTGTGGGCAAGGAATGCATTTCAGACGCTCCCAAGTTTGTCTTGTTATTATTGTTGGAGGAGCCCACTTTCTAAAGATATAGGGAGATTAGAATTGATTGTATATAGGGGTAGTATTGAATAGGGATGTGAGATTGACTTGAAGCTTATAACTACATGTATATGTAAAAGAGAGAAGAAAGGAAAGAAGAGAGAAGAAAGGGAAAAACAGAGAAAATAAACAGGGAAACAAGAGACAACAACAACAGCAGAAAATACAAGAGTGTGTTTGAAAAAATGTCAAGGTAAAAAATAAATAAATAAATAAAAATGTTATGGGGTGTTGTATTGAGTATCATGTTGTGATAAAAATGGGGTTAAAAACTGAAAGAAGAAAAACCAAGAGAATGTATTTTTAAGTTTAAAATGGAAGCGTTAAAAGTAAAAATAGAAAAAAGTCACAGCCGGGCAGGTGCAGATGCTGGATTGATTTCTGCACAAGCCCCCGCTTGTTGCTTCACTCCCGCACCTCAAAATCACAACCTCTTCTGGATCGCACGACCTTGTTTGTGCCAGGGGACCTGCGGCTCCTCAGGTCCCATGCAAGTCTGCAAAATCGCCTTCCCTGTGGGGTCCGCACCATGCCCACAGGGTGGGGACAAGCTGGAGAGAAAAGCAGTGGAGGCAAGGGGAAAAAAGAAAGAAAGAAAAAAAAAAGAGAGAGAGAGAGAAAGAGGCGGAAAAATAGACTCCTCACCTGCCGCTCTCGCTGAGACCCCCCATGCCACACAGGGCACTCCTGTTCTCCACGAAACCCTGCTCTTCTGGCTCAAGCAGTGGGTGTATAGACTGCGCACCCCAGCCCCTCTAAGTTCTCTCAAGCCACTGGGCACTTCCTCTCTCTGCAGATCTCCGTCTCCCCTCTGCCATGGCAGTAAAACAGTCTCCTTGCCGTGGGCTCTGCTGCGTTCCCGGTTCTGTTTCGCCCAGAATCAGACCGTAATCTGCTGTTACTCCCAGAGCACAAAGCACTTTTGTGCTGGGGTATTTTCTTTCAATGGTTCAGCTCTGCGGGCTTCCTCCCCCACACCCCTGTCTCTGGGGGTAAGCCTCCGGTCGCTCTCACTTGTTTCTACCTTTTTGCCAGTGATCTTTGTCTCCCGTGGTGATCCAGAAGCGCGAAATATCACATTTCAGGCTGATTTCATGGGTGTTCACAGTGGTCCTGTAGTGTTTTTTTGCTGGAATTGAGCTCACTTCAGGGAACTCCCCGAAATGCGGTCACCTGGCCTTCCACCATCTTGAAAATCTTCCCAGGACCATATATTGAAGAGACTGTCTTTCTTCCATTGTAAATTCTTTACCACTTTGTCAAAGATTAATTGACCATAGAGTTGAGGGTCTATTTCTGGGCTTTCTATTCTGTTCCAGTGATCTATGTGTTTGTTTTTGTGCCAGTACCATGCTGTCTTGATGATCACGATTTTGTAATATAGCATGAAGTCAGTCACTGTGATGACAGCAGCTTGGTTTTCTTTTTAAACATTTCCCAGATCATTAAAGGTCTTTTCTGGTTCCATACAAATTTTATAATTGTTTGTTCCAGCTTGGTGAAAAATGTTGATGGTATTTTGATAGGGATTGCATTGAATGTGTAGATTGCTTTGGATAGCATGATATTTAACAATATTCTTCCAATCCATGAATGTAAAATATTTTTCCATCTCTTTCTGTCTTCCTCAATTTCTTTCATAAGTGTTCTGTAGTTTTTAGAGTATAGATCCTTTACTGCTTTGGTTAGGTTTATTCCTAGGTATCTTACAATTTTTGGTGCAATTGTAAATGGGATAAATTCTTTAATTTCTCTTTCTTCAGTCTCATTGTTAGTGTAAGAAATGCAACTTATTTTTGTGCACTGATTTTGTATCCTGTCATGTTACTGAATTCCTATAAGAGTCCTAGAAATTTTGGGGTGGAGTCCTCTGGTTTTCCATGGAAAGTATTATGTCATCTGTGAAGACAAAGAGTTTGACTTCTTTGCCATTTTGAATACCTTTTATTTCTTTTTATTGTCTGATTGATATGGTGAGGTGTTCTAGTACTATGTTGGACAGTGATGAGAGTTGACATCTCTGTTGTGTTCCTGACTTTAGGGTAAAAGCTCTCTCACTTTTTCTCCATTAAGAATGATATTCACTGTGGGCCTTTCATAGATGGCTTTTATGATATTGAAGCATGTTCCCTCTATCCCTTTACTTTTAAGAGTTTTAATCAAGAAAGAATGCTATATTTTGTCAAGTGCTTTTTCTGTATCAAATGAGAGTATCATGTGGTTCCTGTCTTTTTTTTTTTTTTACTAATATGATCTATCACATTGATTGATATACAAATATTGAACAACCCTTGCATCCCAGAAATAAATCCCACCAGGTCATGCTGAATAATCCATTTAATGATCTGTCAGATCCTATTGGCTAGTATCTTGGTGAGCATGTTGGCATCCATGTTCATCTGGGATGTTGGCTTGTAATTCTCCCTTTTGATGGGGTCTTTTTCCAGTTTTGGGCTCAAGGTACTGCTGGCCACATAGAATGAGTTTGGAACTTTTCTTTCCATTTCTGCTTTTTGTAACAGCTTGAGTAAAATAGGTGTTGTTTCTTCTTTAAATGTTTGGTAGAACTCCTCTGGGAAGCCATCTGGCCCTGGACTCTTATTTTTTGGGAGGTTTTTGATTACTGCTTCAATTTACTTGCTGGTTATTGGTCTGTTAAGATTTTCTCTTTCTTCCTGCATCAGTTTTAATAGCTTATAACTTCCCAGGAATGCATTCATTTCTTCTATATAGCCTACTTTGTTGGCATATAGTTGCTCATGATATGTTATTAAAATTGTCTGTATTTCCCTGGTGTTGGTCATCATCTCTCCCTTCATTCATGATTTTATTAATTTAGGTCCTTTTCTTTTGGATAAGTCTGGCCAGAGGTTTATCAATTTTATTAATTCTTTCAAAGAATTGATATTTAACAATATTCTTCCTCTAGTTTCATTAAACTGTTCTACTGCTATTCTGGTTTCTATTTCATTGGTTTCTGTTCTAATCTTTATTACTCTCTTCTCCTGCTTGGTTTAAGGCTTATATTCTGTTCTTTCTCCAGATCCTTTACATGTAAGGTTAGCTTGTGTTTTTGAGATTTTTCTAATTTTTTGAGAGAGACATGTAATGCAATGTAATTCCCTCTTAGGACTGCCTTTGCTGTAATCCAAAGGTTTTGAACAGATATGTTTTCATTCTCATTAGTTTCCACGAATTTTTAAAATTCTTCTTTAATTTCTTGGTTAACCCATTCATTCTTTTGTAGGCTGCTCTTAACCTCCAAGTGTTTGAGTTCCCTCCAAATTTCTTCTTGTGATTAAGTTCCAGTTTCAAAGCATTGTGGTCTGAAAATATGCAGGGAATGATCCCAATATTTTGGTATCAATTGAGACCTGATTAGTGACCCAGTATGTGATCTATTCTAGAGAAAGTTCCATATGCCCTCAAGAAGAATGAGTATTCTGTTGTTTTAGGATGGAATGTTCTGTACATAGTTGTGAAATTCATCTGGTCCAGTGTGTCACTCAAAGCCCTTGTTTCTTTGTTGATTTGCTTTAATGATCTGTCCATTAATGTGAGTGGGGTGTTGAAATACCCCTACTATTAATGCATTATTATCAATGTGTTTCTTTACTTTGGTTATTAATTTGCTTATATAATTGGCGGCTGTCATGTTGGGAGCATAAATATTTATAATTGTTAGATCTTGTTGAATAGACCCTTCAAGTATTATATATTGTCTCTCTTCAACTCTTACTACAGTTTGGCTTAAAATCTAATTTGTCTCATATGAGGATTGCTACTCCAACTTTCTTTTGAGGTCCATTAGTGAGGTAAATTGTTCTCCATTACCTCACTTTCAGTCTGGAGGTGTCTTTAAATCTAAAGTGAGTCTCTTGTAGACAGCATATGGATGGGTCTTGCTTTCTTATCCAGTCTGATACCCTGTGTCTTTTGGTTGGAGCATTTAGCCATTTGGTCTTACATGCAGATTAACTATTGAAAGATATGAATTTAGTGTCATTATATTGCCCCCAAGTCCCTATTTCTATAAACTTTCTTTGTTTCTTTTTGATATTTTATTTGTGAGCTTTCCCTTCATTTACAGGATCCCCCTTTATATTTCTTGAAGGGATGGCTTGCTGGTCACATATTCTTTCAGTTTCTGTCTAACTTGGAAGCTCTTTATCTATAACTCCATTCAGAGTGACAGTCTTACTGGATAAAGTATTCTTGTCTGCATGTTCTTCTCATTTAGTACCCTAGAGTATATTATTTCAGCCCTTTCATTCCTGCTAGACTTCTGTGAATAGGTCTGATGGTCCTCCCTCTGTACGTAAGGAGCCTCTTGTCTTGAGCTGCTTTCAGGATTTTCCCCTTTTCTGTAAAATTTGCAAGCTTCACTATTATATGTCAGAATGTTGTATTTTAAATGATTTGGGAAGGGTCCTCTCTACCTCTTGGACTGAAGACTTATTTCCTTCCCTATATTAGGGAAGTTCTCAGCTATGATTTGTTTAAATATATCTTCTGGGCCTTTCTCTGTCTTTATTCACCCTCAAGCACCACAATAATTCTGACATTGGAACATTTCATGGCAGCATTAATTTGTCAAAGCCTTTCTTCATGGGCTACTAGTTGTTTTTCTCTCTTTTCATCAGCTTCCTTCCTTTCCATCAGCCTGTTTTCTGTATCATTTACTCTTTCTCCTGCCTCATTCACCCTAGCTGTTAGAGCATCCAATTTAGACATCATCTCAGCTATAGAATTTTTAAATTTGGCCTGAGTAAATCTCACTTATGCACCAAGAGATTAGTAACATAAATTTTTCAAGCCCAGCTATTACTTTACAGGGGTGCCTGATTGAATAGAGTGCCTAAGTGGTGGAGCAGGGAAACTAGTTACAGTCAGCGAGCCTAGGAGGGGACTCTCAGCTTGAGTCACCATTAACTGCAGATGTGGGGGCTGGGGGCCCCCAGTGGGCTGGCTAATTAAGGCTAGACTCAATCCCAAACCCTGGGATCATGACATGAGCTGAAGGCAGACATTTAACTGACTGAGCCACCCAGGAATTCCTGGGCAGATTATTTAATGTCTCTGGACTTCTGTTTGCTTTATCTATGCCGAGGGATCTTTTATAGTTTAAAAGGAAGATACAATTAGATAATTTCTGTGACAGGCCACCACCACAAAGTAAATGATTGGTTAATCTTTTAAGCCAGCAAACAAGTGAAATGAGTCTTCTGCCAGAATAATTTTTATATAAAATTGCCACTTTCTTCCATAAAGACCAACTAGTTCATCCTTTACAGAATTAAATTTAATATAGTTGTTTCCTCAATTGTTATCCTATTGAATTTTATGCTGCAACTCACCCTTCATTTCTGAAAATCATTGACCCCGGGCTTTCATAGCATCGTTCATTCTGAATATTTTTTAATATTTTAGCTGTTTTTTTCTTTTTAACCAGGGTATACATGTAGGTATCCACATTATCATGAACTTCAGCCAGGGTTTCTAGTTGTTTTTGAAAACACTTCCTATGTTTGGGACATTTTATACAATATGAGTTGTATATCCCTAAAGAAGTCAACAAATTTAGGGTTTTTTTTTTTTTTTTTTTTTAAGTTAAGAGGATGAGGACATAGTAGGCTCTGCCAGTCAAGTAAAACTATGTGGGAATTTATCCAGGAGGTGAGGAATGAGACTACATGAGAGTAAGGATAAAAGCATTCAGCCTAAAAGCACATGGCTGAAGGTCTTGTTGTCCAGGGCCAGTGCCCATGATGGCACTTGCAGCCCCTGGGTCTTTGCTGGCACATTCCTGTGATATAGTTAGAAACCCTTTAGCTGCATATTCTCTTAAGTCCAAATTTCTCGCAGTCATAAGTATTCTTGGAAGTACATATTATCTTTAATCTCTTCTCTGTTTAAACTAGCTACAATGGTTTCTATTGCTAGCAACAAAGATTAGTGATAGACACAGTGTCCCTCAGATGACTATGCATGACCTTCTATATTCCAGTCCTAAGTAAAACCTTTTCATAGTTGCATCCCAAACCCAGAAGTTAATAACTGCTAAATATTTATTTCTATATTTGACATCAGTTTTTGGAGCTTCATGCTGTTTCCATTCATTTATTAAACATCCCACATGAGTATGAATCCAAAGATCTCAAACTAAATATATTCAAAACTTATGCTCACTACATCATACCCAAAGTCAGATGTATTTTGTCTGTCAAGCCAAACAAATTTTTATCCTATTGGTTGTTTTTTTGCTGCTTCTAGATATGACTGAGTTCAGTCTGAATTTCAGTTTGTCTTCTGTAACTGCTGTGCCCAGTAGAAATTTATGCAGTAGTGCAAATGTTCAAAGTCTGTGCTATTCAAAATGGTAGCTAGTACCTACCTGCCACTATTGAGCATTTAAAATATAGCTTATGGGGCGCCTGGGTGGCTCAGTTGGTTAAGCGACTGCCTTCGGCTCAGGTCATGATCCCAGAGACCCAGGATCGAGCCCCACATCGGGCTCCCTGCTCGGCAGGAAGCCTGCTTCTCCCTCTCTCACTCCCCCTGCTTGTGTTCCCTCTCTCGCTGTGTTTCTCTCTATCAAATAAATAAAATCTTTAAAAAAAATAAAATAAAATATAGCTTATACAACCGAGGATCTAAATTTTTATTTTGTTTAAATTTTATTAAGTCTCATAGCTACATATGGTTAATACCTGCCATATTGTACATTGTGATTCTGTATATATCCCTCCTCTTTATTTTATTTGCAGATGTAGCGAACTGTATTTTTATCCAGACTGAACTGATAAAAATTTTACAGTGAGACTTGAGGCTTTTCCTTTAGAAATAATGCTTATTACATTGTCTAGGCCAGCATTTTACATGAGTAACCCTTTGGCTATTAACCACTGATCAGTTTTATGGCCCCCTAATTGTAGTGTCCAGAATGATCATCCAGACCTATTGATGTATGCCAAGTAAAACAGATCAATAAGCTCCCTGGAGTCAAGCTCAATGACATCTGTGCTAGGAGAGTTGATCTGAGCCTGCCAGGTACATAGACTTTGCATCAAGTGAAAGGACAGATAATTACCTTCCTTTTACAGGAATTTGTCTAGTCTCTGCCTAAAATAAAGTTCCTGGTACATTCCCAATTTGAAACTGCTCCACTTTGTATGTATGTATGTATATATGTATGTATGTATGTATGTATGTATTTTATTTATTTATTAGCATAGTATAACTAACAGACTGCAGGCTTTGGAACTGAGTTACAAGTTGTGCTTGCTTAGAACACCCCAATCAACTATTTGTGACTAATTTTGATGCTGGAAACTATTGGAAATTTAACTAAAGGAGACTTGGTGATTTTTTTTTCTCTAAATTGACCAAAGTCACACACACTTTATTATTCCATAGACCAAGGATTGGCAAAATCCTCCTCTATAGGGTAAGATAGAAAATATTAAGACTTTGTGGGCCAAGAAGCAAAATCAAGGATATTATATAGACAGTTACATAATTGATTATGAATGCAAAAGTCTGTTGGATTTTGTAAATAATACCTGGTCTATACTGTTACAGTAAACATCATAAACCTATGTTTGTGTATTTTTTTATTCACTGACATTTATTTTTGATGTCTTATTCTTTTCTTAGGACTATTATATCCTCATTTTATAGTTTTCAGAGCTTAATTCACTTAAAGATGACTTAGAGATTGTTCTATAGGTTTAATGTATCACTATTACTGTTCATTGTTGGTGTCTTTCTTAGTTTTCCTCAGGAGGTTTGGAAATTAATCCTGTGAAGTTTTCTTTTTGTTCTTTTCAATTTCTTTCATCAGTGTTTGGTAGTTCACAGAGTACAGGCCTTTCACCTCTTTGGTTAACTTTATTCCTTGGTATTTTATTATTTTCGGTGCCATTGTAAATAAGATTGCTTTCTTCTCTTTCTTTTTCTTCATTATAGGTATGTAGAAGTGCAACAGATTTCTTTACACTGATTTTATATCCTGCACTTTATTAGATTCATTTATCAGTTCTAGCTGTTTTTTGAAGGAGTGTTTTGGGTCTTCTACATATAGTATCACATCATCTGTAAATGGGGAAATTTTTACTTCTTCCTCACTGATCTGGATGCCTTTTATTTCTTTTTGTTGTGTGATTGCTATGGCTAGGACTCCTAGTACTATGTTAAATAATAGTGGTGAGAGAAGATAACCTTATCTTGTTCCTAGTTTCCTTGTTTCCTTGTTAATTTTCTTCTTAGATGATCTGTCATTGATATAACTGGGGTGTTAATGTCTCTTACTATTACGGTATTATTATTAATGAGTTCCTTAAGTTTATTAATAATTCTTTTATATATTTGGGTGCTTCCAATTTGGGGGCATAAATATTTACAATTGTTAGATCCTCTTGTTGCATAGACCCTTTTATTATGATATAGTGCCCTTCTTCATCTCTTTTTACCTTCTTTCATTTAAAATCTAGTTTGTCTGAGATAAGTATTGCTACTCTGACTTTCTTTTGATGTCTATTTGCATGATAAATGTTTCTCCATCCCCTCACTTTCAATCTGCAGATGTCTTTAGGTCTGAAATAAGTCTCTGGTAGGCAGTATATAGATTTTTTTTTCTTTTATCCATTTCATCACTTTTGTCTTTGATTGAAACATTTAGTCCATTTTTATTTAAAGTAATGATTGATAGGTATGTACTTATTGCCATTTTGTTATTTGTTTTGTGATGGTTTTGGTAGTTCTTTGTTCCTTCCTTTCCTTGCTCTCTTCTCTCATGATAAGTTGGCTTTGTTTAGTGATATGCTTAGATTCCTTCCTCTTTATTTTCTGTGTATCTATTACTGATTTTTGATTTGTGGTTACCAATGGGTTTATATATAATGTTTTCCATATAGAGCACTTTATATTAAGTTGATGGTCATTTAAGTTTCAACTTATTCTTTATTCCTCTTCTTCCTACATCTTACACATATGGTGTAATACTTTACATCCTTTAGTGAGCCCCTTGACTGACTTTTTTACAGATACACTTATTTTTACTGCTTTTGTACTTCCTACTTTTCTTTTTTAAATATTTATTTATTTATTTATTTTGAGAGTGAGAAAGTATGTGCATGATCAGTGGAGGGGCAGAGGAAGAGAATTTTTCAAGCAGACTCCCCACAGAGCAAGAAGTCCAATGTGGGACTTGATCCCACAACCCATGAGATCATTACCTGAGCTGAAACTGAGTTGGACTCTTAACCAACCTAGCCACCAAGGTGCCCCAGTACTTCCTACTTCTCTTACTCTTATTAATGATCTTTCCTTTTTTCTCAAAGAATTCCCTTTAACATTTCTTGTGGGGCTGGTTTAGTGGTCATGAATTCCTTTAACTTTTGTTTGTCTGGAAAACTATCTCTCCCTCTATTCTGAATGTTAGCCTTGCTTGGATAGAATATTCTTGGATGCAGATTTTTCCCTTTATCATTTTGAATGTATAGTGACATTTTCTTCTGGCCTGTAGAGTTTCTACTGAATATCAGTGGATAGCCTTATGGAGTTTCCCTTGTATGTAACTACTTCCTTTGCTTTTGCTGCCTTTAAAATTCTCCCTTTATCACTACTCTTTGCCATCTTATCTTCTGTGTGCCTTGATGTGAACCTCCTCAGGTTGATTTTGTTGGGGAATCTCTGTGCCTCCTGGATCTGAATTTCTGGGAAGTTTTCAGCTTTGGAAATTTTCAGCTACATTTTTTTTGTTTTGTTTTGTTTTTTGTTTTAAATAAATTTTCTGTCCTTTCTTCTTTCTTTTCTTCTGGGGTCTTTATAATGTAAAAGTCATTACAATTGATGATGTTGCCAATTTTTTTTTTTAAAGATTTTATTTATTTGACAGAGAGAAACACAGCCAGAGAGGGAACACAAGCAGGGGGAGCAAGAGAGGGGGAGAAGCAGGCTTCCCGCTGAGCAGGGGGCCCGATGTGGGGCTCGATCCCAGGTCTCCGGGATCATGACCTGAGCCGAAGGCAGTCGCTTAACCAACTGAGCCACCCAGGCGCCCCCCAATTTTCCTAAATATAATCTCACTTTGCATATATTTTTCCTCTCACTGCTCACCTTGTTTTTCAATTACTGTGTCCTCCATTAGTGTTTGCTGATTCATTGTTCTCCTTCATCTAATCTATGTATTCCATCTAGTGTATTTTTAATCTCATTTATTATGTTCTTCATTTCTAATTGGTTCTTTTTGTTATTGTTATTATTATTATTATTTTATGTTAGTCACTATAAAGTACATTATTAGTTTTTGATGTAATTGTTTCTTTTTTAAATTTCATTGTTAAGGGTTTCACTAATGTTCTCTACTCTTTTCTCAAATTCAGTGAGTATCTATGCTTATTACTTTAAATTCTCTATCAGGCATATTACTTATCTCCATTTTGATAGGGCTCTTGCTGTGATTTTGACTTGTTCTTTCATTTGGGACATATTTCTCTGTCAACTCATCTTATCTAACTCTCTATGTCTGTTTCTGTGTTAGGAAAGACAGCTAAGTCTCCTGCATTTGAATGTAATGGCCTTATGAAAAAGGGGTCCTTTAGTGCCCTGCCAGGCAGTGTGCCCTGGTCACCAGGACCTGGCACTGCAGAAGTGTCTCCTGTTTGTGATGTGTGTGCACTTTTGTTGTGGCTGAGCCCCTTTTTCCTTCAGTCCAGTCATCTGCAGTGTCTCTCTTTGCCAGTTGTTGGGCTAGTCTGAGAACCCCTTTTGCTTGAGTTGAATCAGAGTAGGTATTTATCTGAGATGCAGTAGCACAAAACTGAAGGGAACTTTCCCTGTGTTGCCTCTTAAGAAGTTTTTATTGGTGGGTGGGACCTACAGCCAGACCAGCTGTCTGCTTCCAACCCCCTGTGTGTTATCTTTCCCTCTCTCTGGCTCGGGAATCATTTTGTGTGGTGCTGGCCACTGTAAGGGCTGCTTGCTAACTGTCAGGTCTGTGACATCACTCTTTATAGGCTCTGGGCAAGAAAGTGTTAGAGAAATGGATCTGCCAAAGCACAGTGCAGGGGGCAGTGATGCACGGTGGGAGTGCTGGGGAGCTTTTCATGAACCTTTCCTCTGTGGGAGGACACTGTTTTTTTAAAATTCCAGACTTTAAATCCCACTGGTTGTAATAACTCATGAAATTTGGTCCCTGTGGTCTTCAAAACTGAATGTTAGGGTTATTTGCCTCCCCAGTGTAATAAATTACACTGTGGGTTCCCCAGTGTAATAAATTGCCTCTTTCTCTCCCCTCTCTGTATCTGTAGCATCCCTCTCTCCTGCAGAGAGTCTCATGAGTTCCTTTAGTTCCCAACTGCATCTCCACTCTTACTACCCTCTTCATTGTGGCCTCTTCTCTACATTTACTTATGGAGATTTTCCTGCCAGGCTTTGGGCTGTTTTCTGGATTGTTTACATTGATGTGAGTGTTACCTACTTGTATCCATGGGACAAGGTGAATCTCTGGTCCTCCTACCCTGTTATATTCCCTGGAAGTTTGGAAGACTTTCTTTTGAAATATTCCCCATCAATCTTTGCACTTAAAGATCTTTGCACTCAATGTTTGCACTTTTTTCCCTTTTATAGCTTTAGGGGGCACTGCTAGTGGACTCCTAGTCCAGAGTCAGATATTTTATCAGTAGCTAAAGCCTTCTGTCTCATAGTAATATTGTTGATATTCCAGCCCTGGTTATTCAGCCAAGGGATGTCTTATCCCCAAGCTTAAGCTCCATCTGCAATGATTTCTCCTGCAACCACAAGTACACTGATTTATATCAGCTGTAGTTCCGGGCAGTCTCCCCCATTTATTTTTTGCCTTCTGAATTCAAGTAGTCAATTTTGATCCAGACCTCTGCCACTCAAAGTTTTTTCAATATCTGCTACTGATATACTGTGCCATTCTATCCCCTAAATGCATACTTCTAAATATATACTCTGTGTATTTGAATCCATGGGAAACTTTTTAAAATTGAGGTTGTGCTGTTTTAGTATTATATTTATAGTATTATAATTTATTTGAATGTTTTTATTGGAGTGATCATTATTCAGTTGTGTTGGGAGAGAATTTCCCAGTGATAAGCTTACATCCTTACTTTGATCCAATGCCTTTAATAAGTTTTCCAAAACTTGTCAGAAATAGTCAGAAACATAGCAACTATTTTTCTTTGAATAACTGAATTGCATTTCTTTACCAATGAATAAAAGTTCTTCCAACTAGCTTCTGTGCAATTTACCTGCACCAGTTAGAGCCTTCTTGTATACATGGCATGCATGTGGCTTGAATTATTTTTATATAAACATCTATCATAAATACTGTAAGCTTGGCATGAAATGTTTGAGTTCTCTCACCTTCAAGTCAGATTGTGCATGAAAAAAATGTGGCTCTACCTTGCCTTTATTTCTTTTTTTGATAACTTTTTGTTTTAAAGTAATGATAGTGCCACAGAGAATTGTGCAGAAATGTACAGAGTTGTCTGTCTTCTTTGTAAATGTAATATAGACTGGGTTTTCTTGGATTTTTTTTTTTTTTTTGCTGTTATCGTCCACATTCCCTTCTAAATATTTGATATACATTTTTACATAAATATAGCTGGGTTCAGAACATATTTGCTTTTAAATTCTAACTTACTCATTTAAAGTTTTCCTTAAGTGACCGATATTGTTTTTCAATGATGCTAACTAAAATTAGCAAAAGCTCTGAAATATTTACTATATAGTGATGTTATTTCTATACTGAGATATGCAGAGTTAAATTTTATTTTCATACATATGTCAGCATACACATACATTCACAGGATATCTTTGGAATTTACACAGATAAAACTAAATGATAGCATAATGTTTTCAAAATGGGACTTACTAACTTACAGAAGACCTGGACAGTGAGAACACCATCACCTTCCTGTGAACTTTTGAACAGAAATAGCAGGATCTTCTGTCTCCTTTTTATCCTGGTTCTGACTCATTTCCTTAATATTGTTTGTCTTGTAGCGTACCATATTTTTTCTCTTTTTTCTTTACCCTTACTTTCTCTAAATTCTTTTCCAGTACTCATTATTAAGTTCATTACTTAATAAGTTAGTTACCATCTTCATTGTACAGTTCTCTTCTCCATCTCTCTCCAGAAACAACAGGCCACATACCTAAAATGTCATTTATTTATTCATTTATCAGTGAATACTATGTCAGTTCTGCCAATTAATAGACTATTGTGGGTATCATTAAGTCCCATAGAGCTAGGAATACATAATTGGGAACATGTTGTGAATATCAGCAATAATTCTCATGTGGGAAATTTAGCAGAGGATCCAAGAAAGAGAAAAGGAAAAGTTTCCTATTAAAGAATTTCAACATCCAAAATAACAAAATCATTGTCCTTTCAGAATGTATACAGCATCAAAATTCTATTTGTGTTTTTGAGAATTTTTGCTTAGTTATAAACTTTAGCAAGTTATAAAAATTGTGATTTAGTAGCTATTATTGCTAATTTTGTTTCTAAAGGGTATCTGTTTCTCCTTCACTGAATTTTCTACCAATATTATGTGAGAATGAAAAAAAAAATAGGAAAGAGGCTAAAAGAAAAGGTATACCAGAGATAAAGGCAGAGGGACATTTATTTTTAAAATGAAGAAGTTAGAATAATTTGTCTTGCTCACAATGCAAATGTTGCTAATAATAGATATTGTCATACATTTTCTTTTTTTCCAAAGATTTTATTTATTTAATTGACAGAGATATCACATGTAGGCAGAGAGGCAGGCAGAGAAAGGAGGAAGCAGGCCCCCTGCTGAGCAGAGAGCCCAATGGGGCCCTTGATCCCAGGACCCAGAGATCATGACCTGAGCTGAAGGCAGAGGCTTAATCCTCTGAGCCACTCAGGCACCCTTTCATACATTTTTCTTAGACTTACAAATATTTAGAAACTTTTAGAAGTATAGCAAATAAAACTTTAAGGGGATATATAATTACTCAGAAGAACATTTGAGAATGTGCTTCAAAAATTGCTTTTATAAGAATTATCTCAAAAATAAATATAAAGCATCTTTTAAATTTCTGATATACATGAAATATTTCCTTTTTTCTTATTTTCTTTTTTGGTTACTGATTTTTTTCTATTCTATTAACACAAAGAATTTTGGGGGAAAATTACCCCCCAAAGAAAGAGATGGAAATGTTTATCACAAGTAACAGATGCTGCTTTCCTTGTATGTAATATGTAAATAATTCAATATTTTGTTAAAGCACATATAAAACTATTATGGTTGTATTTGTTTATTGTTTACTTAGTTCTCTTCTGACTGGTTTCTGTGTTTTCTCTGAACTCATCTGAAATTTTTGGTTTCAGAATTTGTGCAAAGGCAGTGTTTCTGCCATTAATTTATTCATAAGAATAAGCTTTTAAAATTTTTTTGAAAATAATACTGACTTGAAAAAAATATAGCTATAGTTACAGATTTTTGCAATGGCTTTGGAATTTATATAACCCATACACACATGAGAGTAAGAATTTCATAAGATCGACCCAGTTCCCTGGGAACATAAAAAGTCGTGTAAGACAGGCTAGATGCATTTATGTAGGATGTAGTTGTTACAGTTGTGCATATCTCAGCAATATCCTCTTTGCTGAGCTTGAAAATACAGAGGCCAGCATACCTCATATCAGTACCCACTGATAACATTCTTACCTTAAAAAAGCAATACAAAACAAAAACACAAGGGACAAGAAAATAGGCCCTCAAGGCACTGTTCTTGTAATTCTACTTCCATCTTCACTTCTTCACCTTAAAAAACAAAATTTTGCAGCCCACGGACATTCTATTTAATTTTATTAGCTATTTATTTTGATTGGTACACTAAACCAAAATGGATAATTGGATAATAAAGTGTCCAGTTTTTCTCTGTGTAGAGACCGTTGGAATCTTTGCTATCCAAAACCACAACTACCTAAAGCTACTTTTGCCAGTCCATCGCTGTGGGTGGCCTCTGGCAAAAAGGGTATGTTAACCAACAACCACATGTAAGAAATGGAAAAGGACAGGAGAGAAAAGAGAAGAGGGATATCTTCCCTATCCAAGGACCATACTTCACCTTGCTAATGAGTTAGTTTTTCTTCAAATTTCTTGACCACAATAATCCTTATACTCTCCACAGCTCTGGTAACTCAGAATTCCAAGGGCTTTAAATGTTTTGTTTTATCCCCCTCTTCTTTAAAATTTCTAGTTATTGATGTAGGAAATAATTCTAATTCCAAGCCTGATAAACTTTAATGGACTCTGAATTATTTTATATAATTCCATCATATTAAAAAAAAAGCCTTAGGTATGAGTGTTCCAAATATGTTCTCAAGGGTATGAGTCTTTCTATAGGAACATGTCTCTTACTTCATATAGCAGAATCCCTGATGTGCTCCCAAAATGGAATGAAAAGAAGACTAGGCAGAAGAAAGTATCAAAAAACAGACGAGAGTCCAGTATATATAATCTTAGGAAGTTTCAGTAAAGTATACTTTTTATTTATAATAAGTTATATCCAGCAGTAGTGAAAGCTTGGGACCTGTTATTACTCCAGGAGTGTTTGGGGTCTGACAACCAGAGATTCAACTAGACAGGGATGACCATCCTCTTCCTTCTTGCATTATATAAATGGAGAACTCCAAAGACCCAAGAAGGAGCAGTCGAACTAGAGAGTGATCCATGGAGACAGTGACCCAAGGATAACAGGGGTATAGGAACCATGATATGAATCTGGGGGGAAAAAAAGGGTCAGGAAAGAGGAAGGAGATTGAGGCAGTAGATGAGCCACTCAAATAGGAGCTTACAAGGTGATCGCCAAAGAAGCTTGGTCCTGACTACAAACTGGGACACAGTGTGGGACCTGGAGCCCAATATTTAGCAGTACATTATCCTCCAAGCTTCTCAGAGAATCTTTATTACTAAGGCCTCATTAGTGAAAGAGAGATGATGAGACTGGGGACTATAGTTGATGTCTAATGCCTAGAATTGGACATATGGAAATGGCCAAGGGTAAGGAATAAAAATAGGAAGTTTGGAGCTAGGGAACAGTATGGGACCTAGCAGGTACCTTGCACAGATATGCCACTTTTGCCCCAAGCCAGAAAAATTTCACATTACTCTTAACTTTGGGGGAGGCAGAAGTTGTCTTTGGTTATGCTTTTGTGAGCCCTGCTTAGCCATGGAAACTGAGTGATGCTGACCCTGAAGGAAGGGAGCTCAGTAGCATTGAGTAAAGAACTGGGGATGACAAAGTCAGGGGCTAAGAATGTGGTAAGGGCTTATCGAAGCAAGGATGCCTTAGGGAATGCACTGGCCTCTATGGTAGTTCTCCTATTTTCTACCCTTGGAAATATGGCTCACGTGTTTGTTGCAATTAATCTATGGGATGTCATATTTTATGAATGTATTATCCATGTACTTTTTTGAACATGACACTAGTCTTTATTTTGTATGTAATAGTTAATAATCTCTTCTGTTTTCAATTATTCTGTAGGCCCTTGAAATCATAGAGCATTAGACACTATGCTGACAATGTTTAATGACAAAAAAGGCCTAGATTAAATAATTAGGAATTCACAGCACATTATCCATGTGAATACTCTATTTTCCCCTCCTCCTTTAAGTACACCAGTCCTGGAGTATGAAGTCCATGTGTGTTCCACTCTATTTTCTATAGCTGATGAAATGTCTCACATATTATGACAATAACTGGCCTCCATATCTCATTTTCTAAAAACTTTGCTGTGTGTTTTCACACTTTTTTGTGCCTACACAGACATAGGCATGGCACTTAAGAGTTGCCAGCTCAGTGCTTTCTTAAAAATATTTTTTTCTTTTTTAGTCATTTGTCATCACTACAAAGATGGTCAGTAGGTAAATCTAATAGTGCTTGAATGGCTCCCAGTTTATAGATTTTTCTTATTTCTTCTTATCATGGCTGCAGAATCCTTAGGCTAGAATCCTAGAAATCCACAGAGATGGGGGTAGATTGTAGTATAGAAAAAACCTGATGTTGGAACCAAGCTGTCTGTCCCTACTTTTTTTTTTTTTACTAGATGTACAGCATGGGGGACCTTGGGCCTGTTTCTGTTCTCTAGGTCTTAATTTCTTTATTTGAAAAATAATATCAGTGAGAAGAGGTGATGAAGTGATGGGGGAAATATATAGAACAACATCTGTGTAGAGTAACTGTATAGGGCTATTATTGTTGTCTTTGAAGACCAACAGTATAATTTTATATAAGTACTTTGAACTCTGTGTTCAGCATTTTTTTAAATTATACCTTGATCATACTTAGAGTCACAGAAGCCAGGATATAAGAATTCACATGATACTGATGACTATAAAAATGAATAAATGATAAATATTGTGGTTTAGCATGGTTTTAATTTCACTGTCTTTGGGTGATGAATATAAATCTCATGAATAAATATCATCCAAACCATGTTAACGATCATTTAAGACGTCGTGTATTTTAGTTTAGAAACATTGAAAGATGGAAGCCAAATACATAATTGTTAGAGCATTTGTTGTCAGTTTACCAAAGCTTATCTCCCACTGTGATTGGGCTTAGGTTTACAATTGTCATAACAAAGGGTGTCGAATAGTCCAAGCATTGTTTAAATTTTTTGTGTGTGTGATTTTTTTTCTGGTTTGTAATTATTTGGCACAGTTTATCTTTTTAAGGTTTTTATACATTGAATATTTTTTCCTCTGGTTCCTAGACTTTGTGGTTCTTAATGACTCTGGACCAGAGAGACAAAAAATATAGAATGAGCTCTCTAAAACACTGGAACTACAAGCTTTTATGTATAGTTTGTGAGGTCCAGCAGGTGCTGGCAAAACAGAAAATAGATTCTTTGTTGACTCACTATTGATAGAAAACTAAAATCAGTGGCATGGAGAATGAAATCCCAAAGTCTACAGACTTTTACACATCTCTTATTTATAACAATACATCTACATTAGGCAAAGCCTATCCAATTTTTTATGACTTAATTGGTTCTCTCTCTTTGCATTTGTAACACCAATCTACTTTCTGTCTTTCAATATATATCCCAGAGAAAGGAAATAGAAAATAAAACACATTATTCAGTAGGATTTCATTGTGCACCAAGGGTAAAAAGCAGGCATGTATAAATGGAAACACATTTGAAAGCCTTCCCAACTGAAATCTGGCAGGAGGTAAAGCACTTCATTAGGATTTGTAACATCGATGGGGAGCTGCTTCACGTAAAGTGCTACATTTGCGAATAAGGCACAAAATTGACTGTCAAGGAGATGTAAGAGCAGAGCAGACTCCAATCCATTTTATATGAAGGACTCTATGGGAGCCCTGTACTTCAGCGACTTCAAGATTTAGATTTCATAAACTGTTGGTAGAGATTCACCGCTGAATCTTCATTTGGTTCTGAAATAAGTCCTCTCTGTAATGACACCGTGTAAAGGGCACAACCACATCCAGGAAGTCAATGGGGTTTTTACTGATATACTGCAGCAGTGAGAATTACTGGCAAAAAAGTAAATCCACATTTCCTAAATCTGAAATGGAGACATTGACATATCCTAATGTTATAATGGTCATAATTATCACTTGGCAAAATGTATGGTTAAAGATAATGTCAAAGGTACATTTTAGAATTCAGGGTCAGACACAAAAAAGCAAAGCCTCTCATCTTCTGCTCATATTGACGTCCATTATTGACCAGCTTATTAGCATGTAATAAGTATGTTTGCTTGCTGAGTTACAGACACGTGACTTGGAAGCATCTTTTAAAAACATATCCCAGTATTCAGTATTTAATTGTCTGTTTACCAACTTTCTCTAAAGCACTGTTCTTCCTCCCCACTGACTTTTTTTTTCTGGGTCAGAGTCAAAATCATCAGGAATGACCCTAATTTTCTTCTCTTCATAAATATGACTTATGCCATTTAATATTCCTCATGTAAAAACACTATGAACTTAATTCTTTACGGTGCACCGGTGAAATAAAGACTTGCTCCAGGGCACCTTTTTTCCTCCTCATCCCATAAAAAGAAGTATATGACTTGATATGTTTTCCTTTAGAACTGGAATTTAAGAATCCTAGATAGAATTGCTATGGAACTCACATCCCTCCATAAGATCCTTGATATGTCTAATTCTCCTTTGCTGAAGGATTTTTTTCCTTCATTTCTACCTCAATTTGAACTGTGTTGTCAGAGTACAAGCTCCTCAAGGACGGGAAAGACGTCTGATTCATCTGGATCCCAACGTGATATAGTGTCTGTGGCATAGATGTGTTGCATTTAATTTATGCAAATATTAAAAGATAGACTTTTTTAAAGGAAAAGTTATTAATTATTTGTAAATTGTGTGGAGTTAAGGAGGTTCAAAATCTAAATGGCTTAAAATGGAGAACTATACAGTACCATAGTTATTTCTAGGCCCAGGTTAAGGTTATCTTCCTGGGATTTTGGAACCTCCACGTGGGTAAGAATCACCTGGGATACTTTTTAAACACACAGATTCTACATAATCAGAATATATAACAGAAGTTCGGTAATCTTAGATTTAACACATAGAGGAAATTGTTGAATAGTGCTTAAAGAGAAATCTAGAAATGGGCAGTGAAAGAAGAAACTGATGTGAAAGCATCCAAGGCTTGAGGAAGAGATAAAAGTCATCATGAAAAGCAGCTGGGACGGGTGCCTGGGTGGCTCCATTCGCTAAACCTCTGACTCCTGGATTTTTGGCTGGGGTCATGAACTGAGGATTGTGAGCTCAAGCCCAGTGTCAAGCTCTGCACTGGGTGAGGAGCCTGCTTAAGATTGTCTCTTTCCCTCTGCCCTTCCCTAACACCCCCTCTAAAAAAAGAAGGGAAAGTAAAAGGAAAGGAAAGAACAAAAAGAAAAGAGAAGAAAAAAGAAAAGGAAGAAAGGAAAGGAAAGAACAGAAAAGCAGATGGGAGCTTCTGCCTCAAGTAGCCCCAATGGTTGTATTCCTGGCAGTTTTAATTAGACAGAAAAGCCAACAGAGGTTTGTATCCTCCATTGACCAGGGTTCTAGGTTGACTAGAAGCAGATGGGGTGTCAGCCTGGGAAAAGCATATTGATTGAAAGTCCCTTTTCCTTTTCATATCATGTGAGTAACTTTTAAAATCTAATGCAAAAGTGATTGAAAGCATAGGAATGGAGAGAGAAGGTGAATGGAGAGATAGAAAATCCACGTCTTTCAACATTTAGTTCCCTGAGAAGAAAATAAGCATTACTTCTCCAGGACATGTGGGACTTAGGAAACTTGGCTCTCAGCAAGTCTATCATCCAAGTGTCAGAGTGCTGCCTAAGACTCCAGTCCTATAAAACACATAAGAAGGCTAATTATTGGTAAAACTCCTCTGTTTCAACATGGTTTTTACCTTTAAGTTTTTTAGCTTAATGAACAAACTATACACTCTCTTTCTTATTTTTTTCACATCTGTTTACTCAATCTTTTCAGTCTCTCCTATGTAAAAAAGAATTACAGAACCACAAAAGAGACACCAAACTCAGTTATGGAATGGAATTTTTTGGTTATCTGTTGCTGCATCATGAAATACCCCAAGATAGCTTCTGTGTTTTCTGAAATCTACACACTGTACACTATAGGTGCCCTCTACATACGAAATGTAGCTGGGCCCTCTGACTCAGAATTTCTCCCAGGGCTGTAATTAAGGTATAAGCTACAGATGGAATCCTATGAAGGCTCAGCTGGGGTAGGATTTGCATTCGGGTCCAATCACACAGTTGGCGGCAGGAATCAGGTCCTTGAAGACTGTTGACCTGAGAGCCTAATCTAATGCCCTTGCTGGCTGGGAGATAGAGGTCTGCCTCCGTCACCTCCCATGTGGTTTCTCCATAGGTCAGCTCACAACATGTCAGCTGGCTTCCCTCAGAACCAGCAAGCAGAAGAGCAAGAGAGGACAGGCAAGACAGAAACCAGAGTCTTTTTGTAACCTGGTCTTCAAAGTGTCTTTTGTCCCATTCTATTTTTAGCAGAGAGTCACCAGTGGAACCCACAATTAATAGGAGGGATTAACAATGTCATGAATACCAAGAGACAGGAAACATTGGGAGAAATTTTAGAGGCTATCTACCACAGATGTTAATAACAAGTATCAGAGGACAGCAGAATAATAAAAACTCTAGGTTTTGATGTAGAATCAAGCATAATAATGAACTACAGCATATTAGTAGTAAAGATAGCCATAGTGTGGCAATTGTGCTCAAGTTGTAGGAGCAGCAGAAATAGTAACAATAGGTCCAGTGATAATAGTAATCCGAGAGAGAAACAATACTATTTCAATAATATAATATTTAGTGTTAACATACTCTAGATACAGGGACTGGATTAATTTCAGAAGCAGATGCTTTGGTGTTTTTTGAGAAATTAACTTGTTTAGTTTGTGTGTGTGTGTGAGAGAGAGAGAGAGAGAGAGACAGAGAGACAGAGAGAGATATATCTGAAGGCTGTGGGCATGATCTGAATAAGTTTTTTATACACTATACGCCAACACCCATTAGTGTATTAAGAAATCAATTAAGTGACTTTAGATGAAGATGCAGAAGACAGAGACTGAAAAAGTAAATTGTTCAGGTTAAAAAAGATCAGGAACATAAAGTCTTACCTGGAAAAGGAAAACCATATGGGAGGAATATTGAAAGGAAAATTGACCTGAGGCAAAGAAAGCAGCTTATAATTTGGTTCTAGTATTTTTTAAGTATTTAAGATTTACTCTAAGTCCCCATATATTTAATCAGTATTTTCCTGTTCACAGCAGCTTGTGTTAGCAGTAGATGGGGAACATGAAGGAAAAATATATGTGAGGTGAGTAAGTATAGAGAGAAATCAGCATCATGGAAGACAAGAGTAAGAACTGGGATCTTGTTTGGCAAGGAAACAGGCTGCTGGGAAACAGCTCAGAAACAGACTTCGAGACCCAGTCAGGTTGCTTTGATGTCTTCTGGATGAGCCCTGATTCCACAGCCAGTGATATCTTCAATCATACCAGCACTGCCCATAATGCCACACTACTTGGGATGAGAACTGGAGAGTAGATTCAAATTAATAGGGTCAAAAATGGGACTTAAAATCCAGGATCAAAGTAAAAGTAAATGTAATCTGACACAAAATCTTGGCACCCTGTGAAGAGGATGAGACAGCTCTCATTTGACTGGCTTAGGAAAGCAAGACTGCCATTATTGATGGAATTCACCATGAACCTTCTTGGACATGGGAAGAATTCCATGCCTTAGTAAATAATATCTCCTTATATGACTTCAGCACACCACTCTTACATTTGTCTGTCAGAAAATGTTCTGAACATTTTGCATTCTCTTCACCATCCATGACACCTTAAAAAATCCAGGTTTCACTAACACTGATTACCACTGGACCTGTATCCCTTCTACTTTCATGGAGATACTGCCAATCTTAAATTTTTTCAGTCTCTTCCTCTATTTTTTTTATCATAACTATTTCAATATATATTACTGATTTTTTATTAATTTATTTTATTTTATTTTTTCAGTGTTCCAAGATTCACTGTTTATGCACCACACCTAGTGCTCCATGCAATACATGCCATCCTTAATACCGACCACCAGGGTCATCCATCTTCCCATCCCTCTCCTTTCCAAAAACCTCAGTTTGTTTCTCAGAATCCACAGTCTCTCATGCTTCATCTCCCTCTCAGATTTACCCCAATTCACATTTCCTTTCCTTCTCTTAATGAACTCCATGTTATTCCTTATGCTCCACAAGTAAGTGAAACTGTATGATAATTGACTTCCTCTGCTTGGTTTATTTCACTCAGCATAATCTCCAGGCCCATCTATGTTGCTGCAAAAGTTGGGTATTCATCCTTTCTGATGAAAGTATAATATTCCATTGTATATATGGACCATATCTTTATCCACTCGTCTGTTGAAGGGCATTTCCACAGTTTGATGATTGTGACCATTGCTGCTATGAACATTGGGGTACATATGACCCTTCTTTTCACTACATCTATATCTTTGGGGTAAATACCCAGTAGTGCAATTGCAGGATCATGTAGTAGCTCTATTTTTAATTTTTTAAGGAATCTCTACTGTTTTCCAAAGTGGCTGCATGAACTTGCATTCCCACCAGCATTGTAAGAGGGTTCCCCTTTCTCCACAGTCTCTCCAACACTTGTTGTTTCCTGTCCTGTTAATTTTGGCCATTCTGACTGGTGTAAGGTGGTATCTCTGTTTTTTTTTTTATTTGAATTTCCCTGATGGCTAATGAGGACGAACATTTTTTTCACATGTCTGTTAGCCATTTGTATTGTCTTCTATGTAGAAGTATCTGTTCATGTCTTCTGCCCATTTTTTGATATTATCATCTTTTGGGGGGGTGTTGGGTTTGAGAAGTTCTTTATAGATCTTAGATATCAGCCCTTTTTCTGTAGTGTCATTTACAAATATCTTCTCCCATTCCATGGGTTACCTCTTTGTTTTGTTGATTGTTTCCTTTGCTGTGCAGAATATTTTATTTTGATGAAGTCCCAAAAGTTCATTTTCGCTTTTGTTTCCTTTGCCTTTAGAGACATGTCTTGAAAGAAGTAGCTGTGATCGATGTCAAAAAAGTTACTGCCTATGTTCTCCTCTAGGATTTTGATTGATTGCCTCATGTTGGGGTCTTTCATCCATTTCAAGTTTATCTTTGTGTATGGTGTAAGAGAATGGTCTAGTTTCATTCTTCTATATGTAGCTGTCCAATTTTCCCAGCACCACTTATTGAAGACACAGTCTTTTTTCCACTGGATATTTTTTCCTGCTTTCTCGAAGATAATTTGACCATAGAGTTCAGGGTCCATATCTGGACTCTCTACTCTATTCCACTGGTCTATGTGTCTGTTTTTGTGCCAGTACCATGCTGTCTTGATGATTACAGTTTTGTAAAAAAGCTTGAAATTAGGTAACATGATGTCCCCAGCTTTGTTTATCTTTTTCAAAATTTCCTTAGCAATTCAGGGTCTTTTCTGGTGCCATACAAATTTTAGGATTGCTTGTTTCAGCAGTTTGAAAAATGCTCGTGGAATTTTGATTGGTGTGACATTGAAATTGTAGATTGCTCTGTACAGACATTTTAAAATATTTATTCTTCTGATCCATGAGCATGGAATGCTTCTCCATCTTTTTCTGTCTTCTTCAATTTCTTTCATGAGTGCTCTGTAGTTCTTTGAGTACAGATACGTTACCTCTTTGGTTAGATTTATTCCAAGGTAGCTTATGGTTTTTACTGCTATAGTAAATGGAATCGATTCTCTGATTTCCCTTTCTATATTTTCATTGTTACTATATAAGAAAGCAACTAATTTCTGTGCATTGATTTTGTATCCTGCCACATTACTGAATTGCTGTATGAATTCTAGTAGTTTGGGAGTGGAGTCTTTTGAGTTTTCCATATAAAATATCATGTCATCTGTGAATAGAGTTTGACTTCTTCTTTGCCATATATTACTGCTTTTTAAGGAAATTCAAAATACATACAATTCTATTTAAAATGTCCTTTATATATTTAATTATCTATAGATATTTTAGGAACAGGTTTTTTAAAAAATTCAGAAAGAATGGTTTATAACTATAGTTTATTTGAATTCACATATTATTTTGTATTTATTTCTTAATGTGTTATTTTATACGCTTAAATTTTGAGACTTTTTGATATAAAAATAATTTCTAAAAAATGGGATTAAGGAAATATTAGCTCTTGTCTCTCAACTGCAGCAATAATTGGTGAAATAAACTCATGCACAGTTCATGTGATTTCAAGGTACTGAAGGAAACTAATTGAGGACAAGTGTTTAATGAAATCAGAATTGGCTCTGTTTCTGGATCTTTTTCCTGCTGAGGGAATGTAGTTAGTTGCTCTTTACAACAGGGACATAAAATAGTCTCATATACAAATGAAAGTTCTAATAATGTTTTTTTTCTCCAGATTAGCAATTAAGCAAGCATAAACATTTATCAAATTGAGAAGAAAAAAGTCTTAAAAACAAATGAAAATTAATACTAATTTCAGTGCAAGGATAGAAACAATGAACAGACAATGAATATAGAAACACTTGAGCTTTCCTATAAAGGAAGGATAAGAGAAACAATGTATTTAATTCACTTATGAGAGAATTATGCAAATGTGTCCTAAATTTTATTTGGGAGACTTACAGCTAGATCCAGAGTATAAAATACGGTCAACAGTCACACCAGGCTAGCATCTAGGAACTGAGACTAAGGATTGTAACACAGTTGTACTAGCTTTTTATTGCTGTGTAACAGATTATCACAAAGTTAAGTGTTTCATACAATATCCATTTATTATCTCATAGTTTCTGTAGGTCAGATGTTCAGGTACTGGTTAGCTAAATCTGCTCAGATATCATCAGATTTAACCCAAGATGAGAGCTGGAGTTCCATTCCTTTTTGGTGGTTCAGGTTCTCTTCTAAGCTTATGTGGTTATTGGCAGAATTCAGTACCTTGTTCCTATAGGTTTGAGGTTCCCTCATTTCTTTCTACCTGTCAACTAGAATCACGTACAGCTCCTGGAGTCATCTGTCAGATCCTAGCCATGTGACCTCTTCCATAAGCAGTTTACCATATGCTTATGTCCTTTCTTTTAGTCTGCAAGAGAGTTTCTCTTTTAAAACTCACCTGGGGCACCTGGGTGGCTCAGTCATTAAGCATCTGCCTTCAGCTCAGATCATGATTCCAGAGTCCTAAGATTGAGTCCTGCATTGGGCTCCCTGCTGGGTGGGGTGCCTGCTTCTCCCTTTCCCAATCCCCCTGCTTGTGTTTCCTCTTTCATTGTGTCTCTCTCTGTCAAATAAATAACTAAAATATTCAAAATAAACACATAAATAAATAAATAATAAATATTTTTTTAAGAAAAAGATTTTATTTATTTGACAGAGAGAAACGTGGCTAGAGAGAGAAAAAAAAGGAGCAGTGAGAGAGGGAGAAGCTGGCTTCCCACCATGCAGAGAGCCTGCGGGGCTCTAACCCGGGGCTCCAGGATCGTGACCTGAGCTGAAGGCTGACACTTAAGGACTGAGCCACCCAGGTGCTCCATAATTAATTAAGTTTTAAAAATCGTCTGATTAGGTCAGCCCCACCAAGGAGAATCTCTTTCAAAGTCAATGAGTTAGAGATCTGAATTATGTAAAATGCCTCTACATTTTCCATGACTAAGTAAACTGATCATGAGAACACTATTCCGTCACATGCACAGATCTGTCCACACTCAATGGAAGGAGATATTGCCAAATATATACAGTAGGTGACAGGAATTTTGGAAGCTATGTTAGAATTCTGGCCACCACAATCTGTCCTCTGGCCCCCAAAGATTCACATATTTCCCAAATGCAAAATACATCCATTTTTTATCATGATTCCTGAATCTTATTCTATCACGATAGTCTTGAAGTCCAAAATCTCATAATCTAAATCTAAGTCTCATATTATCTTCAACTTAGAGTCCAAAATCAAATCTAAATATCATCATTTCAAAGTCTAAAATATCATCATTATCTAAAACATATACAGTTGAAATTTCTGGTTATAATTCTTTAGTACAGCTAAAGGAGGCACAAATACTCTCTGTTTCCTTCCACCTGGCCCCACTGATAGGTTTTCTTAAAAAATGGAAATTTGTCTTTTCTTCCATCATTTCCCCTGCTCCCCCCCAGATTTATTGAGGTAAAATTGACCAAAAAATTGTAAATATTTAAAATGTTTACTATGATGATTTTAATATGAATTGTGAAATGATTACCACAACCAAGTTAATTGTATGTGGTGATATCACTTAACACCTACTCTCTTAGCAGATTTTAAGTATGCAATACAATATTGTCAATTATAGTTACCATGTTGTACAGTCGGTCTCTAGAACTTATTTATCTTAGAACTGATAAGTTGTTCCTTTGACCAACATCTCATTTCCCTCGATACGCACCCCCAGCCCCTGGCAACCACCATTCCACTTTGCTTCCATAAGTTTTACATTGTTTTCCTCTTCTTTTAAGATTCCATATAGAATTGAGTTCATACAGTATTTGTTCTTTCTCTGTCTAAGTTATTTAACATACTGTCTTCTAGTTTCATTCATATTGTTGCAAATGGCAGGATTTCCCTTTTTTAATGGCTGAAAATTTTCCATAATGTAAAATATTTATTTATTTATTATGTCTATTTTATCCATTCATTGTTTCAATGTCAGCATAAGCATTTCTCTGATATCTCTCTCTCTCTCTCTCTCTCTCTCTCTCTCTCTCTCTTTCAAAGGGTTCTCCTGATTAGTTCAGGATTATTATCCCTTTTTGTTAAATCAGAGTCACCTATTAGAGATCTTAACTACATCTGTAAACTTTATTTTTCATGTAACATAATTAGGAGTGTTATAGCCCATCATGTTTACTGGTCAAGCTCACCCTTGAAGGGGTGAGATAAAATAGGTATGTTCATATCAGTAGTTGGAAATCTTCAAGGCCATTTTAGCATTATGTCTACTATAGTAGTTCATTAAAATGTGGTCATTTTCTTAAAACTATTTTAAAGTTAATGAATGTAGGCAGGGAAAAAAAACTCATATGTCTTATTTTTAGGTAGTTCAAATATTATTCCAATATTGTCAGTAAGGATTTATGAGGTATGTAATTTCAGTTTAACAGAGAGGGCTAAGGGTATATAGATGGCATGATGTGGGAGAATTTAGAGCATCTTGTATTTAATCAATATATATATGTAGATGGGAAAGACCAAGGGGGAAAGAAATAATAAAAACTTTAACTAATAGTTGTACTTCAATATTTGGAAGAAAAATTAGGTAGATATAAGATAGCTATAATAAGGATGAACAGTGTTTTAAAAGCACAGTTAACTCTGTGTATATTAATGAATGCCATCCAGGAGTTTCTGAGGAAATGAAGGAAGAAAAACCTGTTTTAGATGGAACTTGCTGCAAAACACAAAGTTGTATACAGACAGTGTGTTTAGGGAACAGTAGAGTAGGGACATGGGGCCTCATAGGGGGTGGCAGATTGTTAGTGCATATTGCAGTCAGATTATGAAGGTTCTCTATATCATTCCTCACAAACTACATATTTTCATGTAGATGGTAGCTTTAAACCTCTTTAAGCAGTTGAAGTTTTTTCTTTAAGCTTCCAAAACTTTTTCAAGTAAGATCTCATGGAACTTGGACTAGATCAAAGCAAGGTTTCACTGAAATATAGTGGCTTTTAGTGTCCCACTGGGGGAATTTATTTCTTATCTCAAAGACAAGAAAAGATAAAGAGAAAACGAAGTTTGAGTTTGGTGTACCAATTAACCACGTTCCTATCTATTAAGTACACACATTTCTTAGTAGTCTGGAGACAAATAGTTGCTGGAGGATGGGGGTAGGGATAGGATGGCTGGGTTATGGAAAAAAAATTAATTTAATAAATACATTACAATTTAAAAAAAATAGTCTGGAGACAAATACAATTAAATAATGTTATTGTAGTAGCTTTTCTGTTGAAGGGGTGGCTTAGTTCTTGACACTCTTCTGCCCATTCTTTTCTGATAATTGCATCTGGTACCAGGATAAGCTTCCAGAGACCCTGCCTACTTTGTGTGGCCTTTCCCATCTGGCAGAGAACATTTGATATAAGAGTAGAAAACCAACTTCAAATAAGACAATAGGGTTCTCTTTTCCAGCATTTTAAATTTTGAACAAAGAGAGATTGAAAGTCCTTGAGAGTTCTTGGCAACCTCTTAGAGGTAAAGTGGACAGACCAAGTTCTTCAAGTCAATCCAGCCTATTGTCTGTTTTTGGGGTTTTGCACTTTTTAAATGGTTGTAGAAGAAAGTCAAAAGAAGAAGAATATTTCATGGCACCTTAAAATTCTGTGATATTCACATTTCAGTGCCTGTACATAAAACTTTATTGGAAACTAGCCATGTTCCTTCATTTGCATGTGGTTGTCTGCTTTTGTGCTACAATGGGAGCATCGAGTAATGCAACAGGGACTTGTATGGCCCACAATGCCTAAAATGTTTTCTATCTGGCTCCTTATAGTAAAATAAAATAAAAATAAAGTAAAATATAATATAAAATAAAATAAAATTAAATTAAAATTAAAATTTTTTAAAAAAGGGTGCTTGTCTCTACTCTAATTGAGAGGAAAGAACCATGAATATTCAAGGCTGGTCAGCCTGGTTCAATCCCCTTGTCAGTCTTGTTTGCACAATGGTTCTTTTGATGACATCAAGTATTTCTGTGCCTTGCCATTAAGGTTCCTGTTTATTTGAGCTCACAGACACAGCTTTCACTGCTCATAACCAAAAGAACATTAACTAATATAATTATCTAATGACTTAGTCCAAGAAATCCATTAGCTTTGCATAATTATAGAGAGGGATTGACCATCTCAAGTAATTTACCAGTAAATTAGTGGAAACAAACAAGCAAAATATTCATTTTAAAAAATATCTAACACAGTGAAAAGTTGTTTCAATTTGTTTTAAATGGACAGCTAAAATTGTTAATGGAATTTACATTGTATGGATGGGTTACTGTGAATTTTGAAATTATTATTGCTGTTTTCAGAAAATCAGTGATTTCTGGGGATCAGGACTTACATGGAAAGCTTATGGCTCCTAATATGACTTCTGTCAGAATCACATGGCCAAACAGGTGGCTACAGCATTTAATGCTGCTCTTTGAGCTATGCTGAAGGGAAAACCTGCTTTTTGAGCTTTGTTTGTCTTCGAGCGTGAAGCTTAGTTGTCGTCAGATCACCCTACTTAACATTCTTTTTTCTTATCTTTTTCTTTTGACTTCAGTTTTCCATAACTGGTGGCCAGTGGGCTATTCTCAGCCTGTACCTAAGTACCCTTAGGCACACACATGCCAGATACCAGCCCCTCCCCCTGCCCACTTTTTCTCTCATCAGGAGACCATTCTTCCTCTTCTTTATTTTGTACAAGTGCAATATTGGTACTTTTTTTTTTTTAGATTTTACTTTATATATTTATTTTAGAGAGAGAGAGTGCATGCAAACAAGAGAAGGGGCAATGGAAGAGGGATGTACACACTCTGTGCTTAGCCTGAGCCCAATCAATGCAGGACTCAACCCTGAAACTATGACCTGAGGCAAAACCAAGAATCTGAGGCTCAACAGACTGAACCACCCAGGCACCCCATCACTTGTCTTTTCACTTACTGCTTTTTCTCACTAATTTATTACAGTAGTAAAACCTATTACAAAGTATTTAATTGTTTCCTTTCCCCTGTAAATCAACCATGTTCTGATTTTATTTCTCAACCCAAACAGCATCGATGATATAATAAACCCTATCAGTGGTACATTTGCTAGCAACAGAGATTCCCTTCCTTGTTCTAACACAATTGCCTTTCCAATTCCCAACCATGGGTAAAATAAGTCTTCCACTTCTTCACTTTTTCTTGTAAGAGTGGAATAAGGGATGCACAAAACATGATTTCCAAAAGTACTAGTGAATAAGGAATACAAGAGCACCAATGGATACTTTAGAGACTCCTAAAATGTTTTTAGATAAAAAAAAAAAAAGAACTGCAGTTAAGTCTCAGAAAAAGTCATATAGGTATTTGGATGGATTTCTCTAATAATCTGATTATTATGGATCCAAGACCCAAAAATATAAGCTAAATTGTTTCTTTGAGGTGTGCAATTGCTCAAAGTAAGGTGATATTTTCACTTTTCCTCAGGATAAATGGGGCCAATGCTCCTGGGATCAGGCAAAAACAGGACAATGATTAAAAACAGCAAGCTGTCAAGAGTGTTTCTATCCTAGAATCCTCTATCTAAGATGAAGAATGCCAGTGTTGGATTTTTTCCAGCTTATGATGCTAGGTTTTCTAATGAGCCGTGATGCTAAGCAACTTAATATAGCAAATATTTCCACGTGAATGCAAAACTACATAATTTATTACCTGGACAACCTGATTAGAAGTCAAGATTGTAATATGTAAGAATTATGACATATAACAATTTGGATTTATATAAAAAGAATTTTAAGCTCCACTTTTAAATTTCTATTTGTCTCATCCAATCTAGATTCACACTTAGAATCATCCTTGAGGTGGTCTAAGGTTATTAATCTAGAATTATATTGGGTTTGTTCTTCCTTTTTTACTAATTCCTTTTAATATAAAAGCTGGACTTTTCCTTCCCATTCTCTCTTGCTAATGGCAGTTGTTACTAAGATTTTTAGTTTGACCAGATTGATTAGATTAATTTTAGGCATGTCCATTCATTTTTAAAATATCATGAGACTGGTTTTTAAGTTTTTCATTATTAATTTCAATATCAGGTGTTTGATTTTATTGATTGGGGTATGAAACATTGAACCAGAGGGAACTGCCCAGATTATAAATAAAGAACCTATGAAGGCCTCTTTCTCAGCTCCTTTTGCTGTCAGACTGCACCTCTCTGCTAGGTGATTCTGACCAGAACCTCACAAGACATTTCTTTAGGATTCTCAGTTTTTGTATACCTGAAGAACCAAATTATTAACCAGCCTTTCTCATCTCTAAAACTGGTCTGATCCTCAATATATGATCTTATCTTTCACTTCACTAAAATGTCCAAGAGTTATGAGTTCTATTCCGTAATTACCCCTGCTTTTTCCATCTTTTTTATGTCCCCTCACTTCTCCAATCTCCATTCTACATGTGAGGCTGATATAGCACTCCTTTTATACATCAGCAGAATTTATATTTTGCCTTTGACTCTACCAACTTTCTTTGTGTAGTAGCTTATTCCCTCTGTTAGAAACACCCACTATTAGGCTCAAATCCTGTCTTTTCACAGACGCCATTGCTTCAGTGCATATATTGCAATATATCTCTGAGCTCGATCCTCAAACGATCTTTCCACCATAATATTTCAAGTTCAACAAATGTTTAATCAATGCCTGCTACTATATATTCAACTGGATCAAAAAGCATCATTGATAGTAAGGTGCAACTAATATGTATGTTCTACTAAGAAGTTAAAAATAAAATAAAAAGAAACTGTGACATGCCATTAATTGGAAGACACATTCTAATTTCAAAGATGTTAAATTATTAAAAATGTGCATTGAAAAATTGATGAAATACATATGCTCTGCACTGAGGTGTACCAAAGAAATGACTAAGATCATGTCAAGCTCTTGAAAGCTCATGGACCTCTACTCTTATAGCATTGAATGTTTTCTCAACAAATGAGGGAAATGTTAAAAATTGAGAAATGGTATTTTACTGCACAAAGATAGCTAATTTCTGATTGTGTGTTTGCATGATATGAGTTTTCCTGAGTAGTTTTTGGTCAGTTGTTTCAGACTCTGCAGAACGACCTTTATCTGTGGTTATTGATTAAAAAAATCCTAAATCAGATTTGTATGGTACTTTTATTCACAGTGGATGATCTGACTGTATGTAAACGAATTGTGATATTCACTTAAGCAAATATAATTAGGAAAATAAATATGCTAACAAATTTTAAAATCATTCTAAATATTTTAAAATCATGCATAAATATCAGTGAAGACTTTGACTCCTCTTTATTACTCAAGGATAATAGGAGGAGACTTGTGTATCAGAGTTAGCTGAGGATAAGTTTTGTTATTGTAGAACCAGTGACTTGGGTTTTTCTTTGAAAAAGAGGCAAATTAGCTCACATGCTGGAAGAAATCTTCAGCATACATTGACACTGACTATAGTTTCAGTTGAAAAGAAAATGTTAATGTAGTTGTAATGATTATTCTCACTTCAATTCCTGAGTGAAAAAAGAATCAGAAATTCCTGTTTCTTCTACCACTTTCCCCACCGTCATAGACAAAGACACAGAAAATAAACTACGTCTTTAAATTGTACAATTCAGATGAAATTGGATTGGTCACAGACATGTTGTGCTTATATTAATCCTTTTCCTGATACTTATATGTACATGAATCCTTTCTGATAACTGCAATTTGTGACAATCCAGGGCTAAAGTAGAAAATTTAGTGAGAAGGAAGGAATGTATACCCACGAGTAAAGTCATGAAATCAAAGGAGATTAGCAGTGGCTGAGATAGCCCTTCTAGAATCTCCTTCATTTCCTTGAACCCGAAGTGAAATTAAGTAGAGTATTCAAACAGTTTAGATAGAGCAAAGGACGTGCATGAAACAAAAATAAGCTAAATATATGTATTTCTCTTATATTTGAGCAAATTATAACTAAGAAGGGTATGGATCAATTTAAAACTTAAATTTGAATATAGAATATTTCAAAATCTAACATATTTTGTAAACCTACTTACTCTTTATAATGTGAGCCTATTTCTCAATGATTTCTATATTTGTTTTTCTGTATCTGTGTTTAAGTATATAGCTGAACACACTTCAGTTTTTAGCTCTATTGATAATAATTCAACAGATATTACCAAAAGTGAATGTGATGAAATCACTATAATTTATTATTTTTGGGAACTTGTTACTAATAGAATTCATGAAGTCAGGATAATTTATCAAATTATGACTTTTAAATTGAAGGGCCTTTTAAATAGCATTGGATTTTTATTCCAATGTGTAATGTTGCATTTATTTTGACTCAGTTTTGAACTGTGGAATTTTTTTTAATTTATCATTATTATTAAAATACAAATCTATTTAAACTTTTTGGCATTAGGTGAAGTAATGAATGTTTCTGATTTTTTTAAAGACTTTATTTATTATTTATTTAAAAGACAGACACAGAGAGAACAGGAGCAAGGGCAGGGACAGAGGGAGAAGCAGACTCCCCTGCTAAGCCAGGAGCCTGATGTGAAACTGTTGATCCCAGGACCCTGGATCATGACCAGAGACAAAGGTAGATGCTTGAATGACTGAGCTACCCAGGGGCTCCTGTTTCTGATCTTTTGTAGTAAACTCTATTTAATGCTTTTATTTTTCCTTACTGCCAGTATGTTTAGGGCAATATCTGCAAGTCTCTTCCTGAATCTCCACTAAATCAGAGAAACCATGCATACTTAACTATAAGCTAGAAACCTATTTTCAGAGGAACGTTAGCCAATAGTCCTTAAAGAAATGTTATATATATATATATATAATATTTTGTATATATACATATATGTACTCATATATATATACATATATGAGTACATATATGTATATATACATATATTCATTCATATATATAATTTTAATTCATATATATATATATATATATAAAATCAACACTTCTTTCATTGTTAAGCTTAGTTTTCCTTTTAAGGGGGCAAGAGATATGTATGTAAGTAACCTAAGGAATCTTATTTGCATTTCATTGTGTTTTTTATGTAAAAGTGATCACATTCAATTCCTCTAAAAGAAGTTGCATAAACAGAAAAATTATGATTATGCCAAAAATATCTATTCAACTTGCTTCTGGGTGAGGGTGCTTGAAGGACCTAGGATCCAAGTCGAATGTGTATCCTTGAAGAGACCCTGTCTGTTGCAGATGATCAGGTCTAGAAGGAAATAGATTGTTCCTACAGTGAGGCTTTTGTTGGTTCTACTGAAGTGTTGGGTTTTTTTAATTTTAAATTCTGTGTTTATAACCATATTATGCAGTATTTTTATGATAAGCCACTTCAATATTTTTTAAATAAAGATTAAATAATGAAATGAAATGTACTCCTTTAACCCAGTACTTTTAAAATGTTGCTGTTGAAGTACCTCCGTAAGCAAAGTAAATGCTTGCCCTAAATTAAAGCTGTAGTTTAAAGCTTCTGCTGAGAGTAAAGGATGCCTTTGAACACTAGCTTTCATTTTAGAAAATGTAGAGGAAGTTTGCATTTTATCCCATGTCCTCTTAGAGATAATTTACTATAAAATTAGTTTCAGTTGTTTTATCTTCTCAAGGAGGACAAGTGTACAGTCATTCTAGACATCAAGTCCTTCTAGCTTGCCACAATGAAACCATGATAGGACCCCTGTGGGGAGACACTGTGTTAGGCACTCAGGAATATGGGCAAAGAGAAAAAAATAATGGGTGTTGAAAATGATTACAAAAAAAGATTATTACAGCCACAATATACTTATGGTCTGATGACCTTATTAACTATTTGCAAGTGACGCTGTGATTGGTAGAAATACATGAGTCATGCACAGTATATATTCTAATATTACCATTGCATTCAAAAATAGGGGAGACAGCTGAAGTCACACTGCATTCTAGCCTGTATTTCATGAATAAAGACAGAAAGGTCATCTAAAACAGCATTTGTTATCTTTATAACAATTTGTTTAGTATATCATTACATTTTTTTCTGCCTCTTACTGGAAAAGCAATTCAGTGAGTCATAAGTATCATTATTGTACATGAAAAATAGAGAGTGAGTGACTCTACATAGTTGATGTCCTTATTATACTATTGGTTAAAAAATACTGAGATGAGAATACCACATATTTTTTACCCAAAGAGGTTTTACTCATCGAGCATCTACTTTATCCCCTAGTTGGTATATTAGGAAAGTTCACTAAACTCTTTTGTGTCTCTATATGATCTGTCATTGGTGAAGGGTAGAAGTGGACAGGTTTGGAAAATATTGAAACAAACTAATATCAATTCAAAAATTAATGTATTGAACTTCTATTTGTGAATGTCTGGCAGACTAGACATTCTGAATGTTTTTTACAGTGCAAATCATCCAGATGTTAGATCATCTAAAACAAACCTTTACATGTATTACTGAAATATTTTCTGAATAATTGTTCTTATTTTCTACATTTTCCATCTTAGAATCAAATTGCACATATATTTAACTTGATATTGTACCTAAGTCACTGACACACTTCCTATTTCTCAATCTCCTTGCCCTCTGTTAGACTGGGGAAATTTACATCCATATGTCTTCATGTTCAGCAAATTGTTTTATTCTTCATTGCTGTTAAGCTCAATGAAGTTTTCAGTTCAGAAGTTGAACTTTTCAACTGTACATTTTTGTTTTGCTTTAATTTACATGTTTCCATTTGTTTTAATTTACATTTTCCCATTTAAATTCCAGTTTATTCATTAAGATCATCTTCTCCCTTACCTTTTTTGAAGACGTTATAATAATTGCTTCGAATTCAGTGTCTCCTAATTTAAACATCTAGGGAAACTCTTGGTCTTTTCTATGAACAGCTTTTACTTTTGATTATAAGTCCCATTTTTCTGCTTCACCATATATCCAGTAAGTTCTTATTTTGTATGGTTGCTTGAGTGACATATTTTAAGGTGTCTGGATTATGTTGTTCTGCTCTGAGAAGTATTGAGGTCTGTTTCTGCTGGTGGTTAAATTACCAGAAGAGCCGTTTGCTCCTCTCAGATAGATTTAATCCTTCATTAGAGCAGGGCTGTAATGGTTTGGGGCTCATTACTAGGGAGTGGCCCTTACTCTAGGGTGTGCTCCTTCCTATTAGGTTTGCCTTTATTTGGGATTTAATCTGGATGTACCTGGTGCTCTGTGAGGACTCCCCAGCTCTGCTGGGTCAGAGCTCCAATATCCCCTAGTGATGGATAATCTCTGGTATCATTACAAGTTCTCAGCCCAGAAGGTAAATGATATCTGTAGGTCTCAGGAAGTCTTTTCCTACACTTAAAAAGTATAGCCTTTAGTGAAGTCATCGATGGGAATTTCCATGCAAATTCTTTTCCCCTAGAATCCTATCATTTTAGTGGGAATGGAATCTAATTTCTACCTCTTTAGCTCAGCCCAGGTGCTCCTTAACTCATTGCAGAAAGCATCTCCATGCAAGGGGTTAAGATAATTCACATAGGGCTCACATGTTATGTTTGCCTTTGTGTGAAAATCAGAGTCCTAATGCTGCCTGCTGTTCATTGCCCAACAGCAATTGCCTTAATTTTTTTTCCTACAAAAGTAAGTCTAGTACCCGTTGCTGTGTCATGGTTGGAAGCAGAGGACTTCTGCTGTTTATTTTTCTATCTAAAATCATATATTGTTTATATAGAATGATGTTTGGTATACCTTTGCTCAGTAAAACTCCTTTGGCATCATTAAAATTCTCAAATAAACCACCTCAGTCGTTGAGCTTATAAGTATGTTTTTTGACTAAACTAGCTGAGCACAATTTCTCATTAGTACTGTTTTTCGAATTTTGTTAATGTATATTCCTAATCTGTTAAAAAAAAAATAGAGCCCGAAGAACAGAATTACAGTATAATTGCTTATATGTGGAGGCTTTATGGCTCTCTTCTAAATCGGTTCCTTACAAATAAAATAAAATTTCTAGTTTAAGGAAAATAAGGAGATGATTTTTGCTGTTTTGTTTTAGTCGTGACCCAAAGAGAGGCCTTTTCTGCCTCAGGCAGGGAAAAATCTTAATATTTGGAAAAGGTCATTTAGTGTTCTTCATTAAGACCATGAAATCAAATTGGATCTAAATGGTTCCTCAGTTGAAAATCATCAGTCTAAGGTGATCTTTATAAGATCATTTTAAAGAGCCTCTCGATCACTTCTGAAAAATAGCATTGATTTTCTTCTGTGTATGTGACCAATTATATCAGTTTAAATAAAATAAATCCACTTAAGACACGAATGTGGACACTTTGCTAATATTCAGAGACATTTATAGGGTTTTTTAAAAAGATTTTATTTATTTATTGACAGAGAGAGATCACAAGTAGGCAGAGAGGCAAGCAGAGAGAGAGGAGGAAGCAGGCTCCCTGCTGAACAGAGAGCCCAACGCAGGCCTCTATCCCAGGACTCTCAGATCATGACCTGAGCTGAAGGCAGAGGCTTTAACCCACTGAGCCACCCAGGCTCCCTATTTATAGGGTTTTTAATGATTACTTTTTGTGATCAGACAAAACCATTCAAAGGCTGGGTAATGCCACTTTAAATTTAATATTAACTCTGATTTGGCAAGTGTTATAAGTAGATGTTTCATATCTTTGAAGTTTTCTAAATCAAATTCAGGTAAGATTCTGATTATTGGAAACAGATGTCATCTATTTAAACTGATTTATGCTACGTTGTAAGAACAAATATTCTGAATCCAGGAGAATCAATCAGTCAGGGTTCAATCAGAGAAACAGAGCCAAGAGAACCTATATATTTAAAAAGTTACTGCCTATAACGGACTTCTGTGATCGCGAGAGCTGACTAGGGAAGTCTGAAATACATAGTGAAGGCAGCCAGAAGGGCAGGCTAGATCTTTCAAATGTGAACTAAAGCTGACTTCCACTGGCAGAGTTTCTTCTTTTTCAGGGAAGCTCTAGCTCTTGTCTTAAAGCCCTGCAGCTGATTCAATGACCATCCTGATTACCTATGGTAACCTTTCTTATTTAAGGCAGCTGAGTACTTTAGTGATGGTTATAAAATACCTTTATGACAATACCTAAGAAAGTGTTTGATTGAATAACTGGGAGGCTATAGCTGCTATCATCTGTATTCCCCCAAAATTCATGTTGAAAGCTAACTTCCATAACGATGGTGTTAGAAGGTGGTCATTCCGGAAGGTGATTGGGTCATGGGGCGGAGCCTTCATTAATAGGACTAGTGCCCTTATAAAAGAGGACTTAAAAACATTCACTGGCTCCCTGTCACGGTGTGAGGCTACAACGGGACCCCTGGGACTCACCTGACCACGTTGGCACCCTGCTCTCAGACTCCAAGCCTCCAAAACTGTGAGAAATTTCTGTTGTTTATAAACTACCTGTTCTGTGGTGTATTGTTACAGCAGCCCAAACTAAGCTGACACCCTAGACCACGCCGGAGCCTTCCGTCCTGCCCTTCATGGCCGTCCGTGCTGTAATTTCAGACTTGCCTTGGCAATCCCACAGTCACGGTGGCCAGTTCTTCAAAGTAAACATTTTAATGTATCTCATCATTGCTTCTGTTTCTCTAGTTGAACCCTGACAGATAATGCTTTTAGTACCTGGAAGTGGGGTGCCGCTATAATGAACCCCTGGAAAGGTTTCAGTGGTTTGGTATTGAGCAGTTCGTTGGGGGAGTGATTTTTGAAGGGCATGCTAGAAGTGGCCGGGATGATTCTGAGTAAACTGTTAGTACTATGGGTGTTAAAGATTCTGCTGTTAAGAACTTAGAAGGAGATGGGAAACATGTTATTGAAAGTGGAGGAAAGGAGATCCGTGCTAATTAGTGATAGAACGTTTGATTCAGTTGTGTCCTGCGGTTATGTGGAAATCCAAACTTGTAAGCAGTGAACTTGGATACTTAAGGGGATTTCCAGGTAAAGTACTGAAAGTGTGCCCTGAGGAGAACTTGCTGCTTATTTATTATAAAATGTAAGAGGAAAGGAAAAATTAAGGGAAGAAATGTGTCATGAGCATTATGTGAAGGCACACACCTGAGTTGTATCTTTTCACATTGTCAACTTTATTCAATCATAAAGCAAACATAAATCACAACTATAAAGCAGGGTCAAGATTCCAAACCCAATGACATTTCACTGTGATTCAGTTTGGCTTCTTACACAGCACAGAGAGGAGGACTGAAGACAAGCCACACAACAAACAAGATGAAGAAGTACATGGGAACTTAAGAAACCAAACCCAAAGTCAGTCTGTGGGTGCCCAATTGAGATAAGACCTCAGTCTGGTCCCGGTCATCTCTGGGCACTTTCTGCTTCTGACATTCAAGCCTCGAAGGCTCTTGGCTCTGTTCTGAGAAAAGCGGGACAGAGTCTTTGGTGGCAATTGCCTTTTTTAAGTGGTCAGACATAGAGGGGTCAGGTTTGAAGAGCCTGACAGTTTGCTATGAAAATCCTTCCCTTTCTAAAGGGATTTAATCAGTTTTGGGTCTCTGCAGACCTCCTGTGGTTGTGCTCATTATCAGTCCAGGATGGTCAGCTGACATTGGTCCCTGCGATATCCCGTAGCTGCAGTAGCTTAACTGTGTGCATGATTGCTTGACACAGGTTCCTGCCTGACAAGAGAGACTCCATTTTGGTCTCTATGAAATGTTAAGGAACTAGGATTTGATGGTGAGGGAGACTCACAGTCAACCCGGGTTGTAAAAGATACGGCAATTAAGAGATTATCTGGCAGAGAAGTGTGTTTTAAAGAGAAAGTCAAGAATGTAGCTGGGTCACCTTTTATTAGTGCTGTGGAAGAATCAAAAACAGTGGTTCAGTCACAAAGAGAGCCATTGGAAGAGAATCTGAGTGTAACTCTAGGATCTTCTTCATCTCAGCAGAATCCAATATAGGACACAGAGTTCTGAAGCATGTGATACTGGAAAAAAACAAAAAACAAATAAAAAACACAGTCCTCTCAAGACTGAGGAGATACTTGGGACTATGGCAATGGAAGCAGAGGGAAATAACCCAATGGGATAACAAGCAGAGTTCAGAGCCATGCAAGATCACAAGACAAAGAACTTGGGTCAGTCTCTAGAACTAGAGAAGGGCAAGGACACAAATGCTCCTGTAGAGATTCAGGGACAAACCAAGTGACAGCTTGATTTTAGACCTATAGTCATTGTGAATTCATGACCTGCAGAATCCTGGGATCATGAATGTGCTGTAAGTCACTAAGTTGTCATCAGGAGTCTTTTGTTGGTCGTTTTCCTTTAGGCTTTCCACACCCTCTTGTATCTACTGGGATGACTAATTTATTTTTCAGATGTTACTTTATATTACTGGAATAGATACCACTGTGGCTGGATTTACCTTGCTAGTATTTAGGTAAGGATTTGTATCCATATCCATAAACAGTATCCATCTGTATGTCTTTGTCTGGTTTGGGTATTGAATTGGGAAGTATTACTTGTGTGTTTTAGGAGAGTTGATAAGTAATAGTTCACAAATCATTTTTTTAAATGTCTAATAGATGACAGCACTGAAGCCTTCTGGGTCTGAGATTCTCTTTGTGGGTTCATGATGATGGGGACGCTTGCTAATTCAATTTCTTCAGTTGTTTTAAGCCTATTTAGATTGTTTATTACTTTATGAGTCAGTTTTGGTAGTTAATGTCTTTTAAAAAGAAAATCCTTTCCCTGTAAGTTGCCTAATTTATTGGCATGCAGCTGTTTAGTGTTCCCTTCTAATCTTTGATTTCTCTATGGTCAGTAATAATGTTCCTTCATTCATTTCTGATTAGTTATTTGATACTTTACTTTTTCTTGATCACTTGAGCTAAAAGTTTGTCAATTTTGTTGTTGTTTTTTTTACTAAAAGCTTTTGAACCCTTTAGCTTTATTGTTCTTCTCTTCTCTCTTTATTCTTTGTGCCAATCTTTATTATTTTCTTCCTTATGCTTTTGCTTTAGTCTGCTCTTTTCCCCAATGTCTTCAGATGGAACATTAAGTTTTAGATTAACTTCTTTTCAACTCAATAGCAAAAAAAAAAAAAGACTAAAAATATGGGTAGAGGATCTGAATAGACATTTCTCCAACGAAGACATAACAGATGGCCAACAAGTACATGAAAAGATGTTTAACATCACTAATCATCAGGGAAATGAAAATCAAAACCACATTGGAATATCCTATCACACCTGTCATTATGGCTATTATCAAAAAGACAAGAAATAATAAATGCTGGCAAGGATGTGGAGAAAGAGAACCCTTGTGCACTGGTGGTGGGAATGTAAGTTGATGCAGCCAATATGGGAAACAGTATGGAGGCTCCTCAAATTAAAACGAAATTAGCATATGTTTCAGTATTTCCTCTTCTGGGTATTTATTTATTTATTTATTTATTTATTTTTTATTTTTTAAAGATTTTGTTTATTTATTTGATAGAAAGGAACACAGCTAGAGAGGGAGCACAAGCAGGGGGAGTGAGAGAGGGAGAAGCAGGCTTCCCGCCAAACAGGGAGCCCGATGTGGGGCTCGATCCCGGGTCTCCGGGATCATGACCTGAGCCGAAGGCAGTCGCCCAACCAACTGAGCCACCCAGGTGCCCCTCTTCTGGGTATTTATTAAAAGGAAATGAAAAGAGTAGCTCAAAAATACATCTACATGTATTTTTGAATACCTCATACTCAAAATACCTCAAAAATACCTCATACTCGCTACATTATTTAAATTAGTCTAGACATGGAAGCAACCTGTGTCCATTGATAGGTGAGTAGATAAAGAATATGTAATATATGTATATATTATAATGGAGTATTAATCAGCTGTAAGAAAGAAGGAAATCTTGCCATTTGCAACAATATGCATGGACCTTGAGGGCATTATGCTATGAAAAACACTTCTAAAAATATATATAGGTACAGGTATGAATTCCTCTGAAGATTTGTTACATAACAGTCTTTAATTTTGGTATATTCTGTGTTCATTTTCTTTAAAAAAATTTTTTTTAAAGATTTTATTTATTTATCTGACAGAAATACATCCAGAGAGGTAACACAAGCAAGGGGAGTGAGAGAGGGAGAAGCAGCTTCCCGCTGAGCAAGGAGCCTGATGTGGGCCTCAATCCCCAGACTCCAGGATGGTGACCTGAGCTGAAGGCAGTCACTTAACCAACTGAAGCCACCCAGGTGCCCCTATTTTTTTTTAATTTAATTTAAATTGTAGCTAGTTGACATACAATTCAGTATTGGTCTCAGGAGCAGAGTTTGGTGGTTAATCATTTACATATAACACACAGTGCTCATTATAACAAGTATCCTCCTTAATATCCATCCCCCTTCTAGCTCATTCCCCACACTCCTTCCTCCCTCAACCCTCAGTTTGTTCTCTATCCTCGAGTCTTTTATGGCTTATTGACCTCTTTTATCCCCTCTGCCATATGTACATCCATTCTGTTTATTAAGTTTCACAAATGAGTGAAATCATATGTTATTTCTCTTTCTCTGACTTATTAGCTTAATACACTCTAGGTCTATCCATGTCATTGCAAATGGCAAGATTTTATTGTTTTTGATGGCTGAATAGTATTCCTCTGTGTGTGTGTGTGTGTGTGTGTACAAATCACATCTTCACAATTCATCAGTTATTGGACATTGGGTTGAGTGGTATTTATTTTATGTATATATGTATGTATAACATATGCATGTATATGTGTATATGTATGTGTGTATATGGGTGTGTATGTGTGCATGTGTGTATACATGTATGTACACGTGTGTGTACATATACCACATCTTCTTTAGCTGCTTGTCAGTTGATGGACATTTGGGCTCTTTCCATAGCTTGGCTATTAATGCTGCTATAACATTGGGGTGCATGTATCCCTTCAAATCTGTATTTTTTTATCTTTTGGGTAAATACCTAGTAATGAAGTTTCTGGATTGTAGAGTAGTTCTATTGTTAACTTTCTGAGGAACCTCCGTACTCTTCTCCAGAGTGACTACACCAGTTTGCATTTCCCACAACAGTGCAAAAGGATTCCATTTTCTCCACATACTCACCAACACCTGTTGTTTTTTGTGTTGTTAATTTTGGCCATTCTGACAGATGTAGGGTGGTATCTCACTATGGTTTTGATTTCTATTTCCCTGGTGATGAGTGATTTTGAGCATCTTTTCATATGTCTGTTGGCCATTTGTATGTCTTCCTTGGAAAGGTGTCTATTTATGTCTTTTGTCCATTTCTTAACAGGATTATTCATTCTTTGGGTGTTGAGTTTGATGAGTTCCTTGTAGATTTTAGAAACTAACCCTTTATCAGATATGTTTACAAATATCATCTCCTATTGTATAGGTTGCCTTTTAGTTTTGTTGGTTGTTTCCTTCATTGTGTAGAAGTTACCTTGAAGAGGTTGCATTACTTCATATTTGCTGCTGTTTACCCTGCCTCTGGTGATGTGTCAAGGAAGAAGTTGCTGTAGCTAAGGTCAAAGAGGTTTCTGCCTATGTTCTGAGATTTTTTTTTATTGTTACTTAATTTTTTTTCCCAGTGTTCCAAGATTCATTCCCCATTCTCCACACCCAGTGCTCCACGGGTTAGGTGTCCCCAGTACCCATCACTAAGCTCTCCCATCCCTCCATCCCCCTCCCTCCAAGTCCCTCAGTTTGTTTCTGTGTCCAAAGTCTCTGTAGTTTCATTTCTTTCCCTGGATTACCCTAGTTCCCCTTACTTTCCTTCACCCACTGTCCTCCAGGTTACCCCTCATGCACCACAAGGAAGTAAAACCATGCGATACTTGGATTTCTCTTCTTGGTTTATTTCACTCAGCATAATCTCTTCCAGTCCAGTCCATGTTGCTACAAAAGTTGGATATTCATCCTTTCTGATGGAGGCATAGTATTCCACTGTATATATGTACCACATCTTCTTTATCCATTCATCTGTTGATGGGCACCTTGGCTCCTTCCACAGTTCGGCGATTGTGGCCATTGCTGCGATGAACATTGGGGTACATATGGCCCTTCATTTCACTACATCTGTATCTTTGGGGTAAATGCCCAGTAGTGCAACTGCAGGGTCATAGGGTAGCTCTATTTTCAATTTTTTAAGGACTCTTCACACTGTTTTCCAAAGCCACTGCACCAGTTTACATTCCCACCTACAGTGTAAGAGGGTTCCCCTTTTTCCGCAGCCTCTCCAACATTTGTTGTTTCCTGTCTTGTTAATTTTGGCCATTCTGACTGGTGTAAGGTGGTATCTCAGTGGTTTTTATTTGAATTTCCCTGAGAGCTAGTGACGCTGAAGATTTTTTCATGTGTCTGTTAGCCATTTCTATATCTTCTATGGAGAAGTGCCTCTTCATGTCTCTTGCCCATTTTTTGATGTGTTCATCTTCTTTTTGGATGTTGAGTTTGAGTAGTTCTTTATAGATCTTGGATACCAGCCCTTTGTCTGTAGTGTCATTTGCAAATATCTATTCCCATTCTGTGGGTTGCCTCTTTGTTTTGTTGATTGTTCCCTTTGCTGTACAGAAGCTTTTTATTTTGATGAAGTCCCAGAAGTTCATTTTCGCTTTTGTCTCCTTTGCCTTTGGAGACATGTCTTGAAGAAGTTGCTGTGGCCGATGTCAAAGAGGTTACTGCCTATGTTCTCTTCCAGTATTTTGATGGATTCCTGCCTCACGTTGAGGTCTTTCATCCATTTCGAGTTTGCCTTTGTGTGTGGTGTAAGAGAATGGTCTAGTTTCATTCTTCTATATGCAGCTGTCCAATTTTCCCAGCACCATTTATTAAAGAGACTGTCTTTTTTCCACTGGATATTTTCTCCTGCTTTGTCAAACATGATTTGACCATAGATTTGTGGGTCCATATGTGGGCTCTCCACTCTGTTCCATTGGTCTATTTCTCTGTTTTTGTGCCAGTACCATGCTGTCTTGGTAATCACAGCTTTGTAATAAAGCCTGAAGTCAGTTAATGAGATGCCCCCAGCTTTGCTTTTCTTCTTCAGCAATTCCTCAGTGATTCGGGTCTTTTTTGGTTCCATATAAATTTTAGGATTGCTTGTTCCAACGTTTTGAAAAATGTTGGTGGAATTTTGATCGGAATGGCATTGAAAGTGTAGATTGCTCTGGGCAGTATAGACATTTTGACAATGTTTATTCCTCCGATCCATGAGCATGGAATGCTCTTCCATCTTTTTGTGTCTTCTTCAATTTCTTTCATGAGTGTTCTGTAGTTCCTCAAGTACAGATCTTTGACTTCTTTGGTTAGGTTTATCCCTAAGTATCTTATATTTTTGGTGCTATAGTAAACGGAATTGATTCTCTGATTTCCCTTTCTATTTTTTTGTTGTGAGTGTATAAGAATGCAACTGATTTCTGTGCATTGATTTTGTATCCTGCCACATTACCGAATTGTATGAGTTCTAGTAGTTTGGGGGTAGAGTCTTTTGGGTTTTCCACATAGAGTATCATGTCGTCTGCAAAGAGCGAGAGTTTGACTTCCTCTTTACCAAGCTGGATACCTTTTATTTCTTTCTGTTGCCTGATTGCTGTTGCTAGTACTTCTAACACTATGTTGAACAGTAGTGGTGAGAGTGGGCATCCTTGCCTTGTTCCTGATCTCAGAGGAAAGGCTGTCAGTTTTTCCCCATTGAGGATGATATTTGCTGTGGGATTTTTGTAGATAGATTTTATGAGGTTGAGAAATGTTCCCTCTATCCCTATACTTTGAAGAGTTTTGATCAGGAACAGGTGTTGTATTTTGTCGAATGCCTTTTCTGCATCAATTGAGAGTACCATGTGGTTTTTCTCTCTTCTCTTATTGATTTGTTCTATCACGTTGATTGTTTTGCTAGTGTTGAACCACCCTTGCATCCCTGGGATAAAACCCACCTGGTCATGGTGGATAATCTTTTTAATGTATTGTTGGATCCTGTTAGCAAGGATCTTGTTGAGAATATTGGCATCTGTATTCATCAGCGATATTGGTCTGAAGTTCTCCTTTTTGATGGGGTCTTTGTCTGGTGTGGGGATTAGTGTGATGCTGGCTTCATAGAAAGAGTCTGGAAGTTTTCCTTCCATTTCTATTTTTTGAAAGAGCTTCAGGAGAATAGGTGTTATTTCTTCTTTGAATGTTTGGTAGAATTCCCCAGGGAATCCGTCTGGGCCTGGACTCTTGTTTTTAGGGAGGTTTTTGATCACTGCTTCTTTCTCATTACCAGATATAGATCTATTCAGATTGTCAATGTCTTTCTCTTTCAGTCTTGGTAGTTTATAGGTTTCTAGGAATGTATCCATCTCTTCTAGGTTGTTCAACATATTGGTATATAATTGTTGATAGTAATTTTTGATGATTATTTCTATTTCCTCATTGTTAGTCATGATCTCTCCTCTTTCATTCATGATTTTATTAATTTGGGTCTTCTCCCTCTTCTTTTGGTCTAGTTTGGCCAATGGTTTATCAATTTTATTGATTCTTTCAAAGAACCAGCTTCTAGTTTTGTTGATGTGTTCTACTGTATCTCTAGTTTCTGAATCATTCACCTCCGTTCTAATCCTTATTAATTCCCGCCTTGTGTGGGGGGTTGATTTAATTTTTTGTTGATTTTCCAGTTCTTTAAGGTGTAATGGAAGTTGGTGTATTCGAGATTTTTCAATTTTTTTTTAGTGAGGCTTGGATGGCTATGAATTTCCCCCTTAGGATGGCCTTTGCTGTATCCCATAGGTTTTGGATCGATGTATCTTCATTCTCATTGGTTTCCATGAAGTGTTTCAGTTCTTCTTTGATTTCTTGGTTGATCCACATATTCTTGAGCAGGATCGTCTTTAGCTTCCAAGTGTTTGATTTTCTCCTGAACTTTTTATGGTGGTTGAGTTCCAGTTTCACGGCATTGTGGTCAGAGAGTATGCAGGGAATAATTTCAATCTTCTGGTATCGTTTGAGCCCTGATTTGTGACCTAGTATGTGGTCTATTCTGGAGAAAGTTCCATGTGCACTCGAGAAGAATGAGTATTCTGCTGTTTTAGGGTGGAATGTTCTGAATATATCTATAAGATCCAGCTGGTCCAATGTGTCATTCAAGGTTCTTGATTCTTTGCTGATTTTCTGTTTAGATGATCTGTCCATTGCTGAGAGTGGTGTGTTAAAATCTCCTATGATTAGTGTATTTGTATCAATATGATTCTTTATTTTGTTTAACAGTTGGCTTATGTAGTTGGCTGCTCCCATGTTGGGGGCATAAATATTTATAATTGTTAGATCTTCTTGATGTATAGACCCTTTAAGAATGATGTAGTGTCCTTCTGTGTCTCTGACTACAGTCTTTAGACTAAAGTCCAATTGTCTGATATGAGAATCGCTACCCCGGTTTTCTTTGGGGGTCCATTGGCATGAAAGATGTTCTTCCATCCCCTCACTTTCATCTGGAAGTGTCTTTCGATTCAAGATGAGTCTCTTGTAGGCAGCATATGGATGGGTCCTGTCGTTTTATCCAGTCTGCAACCCTGTGTCTTTTTATTGGAGTATTTAGGCCGTTCCTACTGAGAGTGATTATTGATAGATATGTTTGTATTGACATCATGTTGCCTATGGAGTTCATGTTTCTGTAGATTACCTCTGTAAATTTCTGTTCTGTGTCTCTCTTGGGTTTGTTTCTCCTCTATAGAACCTCTCTTAGCATTTCTTGTAGTGCTCGCTTGGTGGCTGCATAATCTTTTAGACCTTGGAAGTCTTGGAAGCTCTTTATTTCTCCTTCCATTTTGAAAGTCAGCCTTGCTGGATACATTATCCTTGGTTGCATATTTTTGTCTTGTAACTTCCTGAATATGTCTTGCCAGCCCTTTCTGGCTTGCCAGATTTCTATGGAAAGGTCTGACGTTATTCTGATGGTCTTCCCTCTATAGATAAGGGATCGCTTTCTCCTAGCTGCCCTTAAGACATATTCTTTGGTTTTATGATTCGAGAATTTTACTATTATGTGCCTGAAGGTTTTTCTGGCCTCATTGATCTTGGAGGGTGTCCCCTCTGCTTCTAGGACATGAACATTTGTTTCATTCCCCTGATTTGGGAAATTTTCATCCATGATTTGTTCAACAATATTTTCTAGGCTTCTCTCTCTCTCAACTCCATTGGGGATTCCAATAATTCTGATATTGGAGCGTTTCACGGCATCATTCATTTCCCTTATTCTGTTTTCTTGGGATTTTAGCTGTTTTCTCCAAGACTTCTCTTGCTCCTCCTTCTTAATCCATTTGTCTTCTAAATCACTGATACGATCTTCAGCTTCACTTACTCTGGCTGTTAGCATATTTAAATTAGATTGCATCTCATCTATAGCCTTTCTAACCTCAGCTTTCACTTCTGTTACTATGGCTTACACTTTGAGACTAATGTTCTTTTCTAAATTGACTATTGCTTGGACTATTGCTGCTCTGAATTCCATTTCTGTCATATTGTTTATGTTCATTTCCAATAATTCTGTGACCGAGGTTGCAGTCTCAGGGTTCTTCTTCTGTTGGATGTTCCTTCTCCGAATCTTTGTGGCGAGGAGTGGTTGAGGGGTGTATGGCTAACTATACAGCCCCTATCTAGGTGGATTGGTCGTTGGAAGGTTTTGGAGCAACCAGAATTCACCAATGAAAAGGGAGGAGAAAGAAAAAGGAAAACGGAAGAGAGGAAGCAAGAAAAGAAACCCCTGCCAGAGTGGAGCCTGGTGTTAGGATTTATATGGTACAAAACTGTTACAGGGTAAATAAAAGGGTTATCAATGGTAAATGAAGAGATCTAAAAGCGAAGCCCAACCTATATGACCCCCAAGACCAGTATTTATATAATACAAAAGCAAAGACAATTACACAGATACACTGACAAACTGTAGTGGGAAGGTGGGGGCAGACACTCCTTGTGGGCAAGGAATGTGTTTCAGACGCTCCCGAGTTTGTCTTGTTATTATTGTTGGAGGAGACCACTTTCAAAGATATAGGGAGATTAGTAGTGGTTGTATATAGGGGGAGTACTGAATAGGGATGTGGGATTGACTTGAGGCTTATAACTACATGTACACATAAAAGAGAATAAAGAAAATAGGAGTTAAGAAAGGGAAAAACAGAGAAAGGAAACAGGGAAACAAGAGGATACAACAAGAGCAGAAAATAGAGGAGTGTGTTTGAAAAAATTTCAAGGTAAAAAATAAATTATGGGGTGTTGTATTGAGTATCACGTTGTGATAAAAAGGGGGTTAAAAATTGAAAGAAGAAAAACCGTGAGAATGTATTTTTAAGCTTAGAATGGAAGCTTAAAAAGTAAAAATAGAAAAAGGTTTAAAAAAGTAAAGAAGGTGGAATACTATCAATAAGTTGTAGGGCTTTTGGTACTTGTAGTCAGTGCCTGGAGTTTAATAAATCGCCTTTCCCCTGATTTGGGGTTTTGCAGTTTGAGTGTTGTCCTCCTGAGCTTCTGGCTTGCTTTCTTGGGGCGGGGCCTGCAGCATAGTTTCAGTCCTTCTACCTGGGCTGCGTCTCTCAGCCCCCTTGCTAGAGGCTGGTCTCCATGGTAACCAGGTTATCAGGTTACAATTCTCTGGTGGTGGAGCATTCTTTTAGGTCCTTTTTTCAGCTGCTGAGGAAGTCAGGTCAGAGCAAGATGTCTGCGCCCAGACCTCCTTCCCAGGGAGAGCCTTTACACAGAGAGGGGCTCTTTCCCGCCTCCCGGTTGGCAGCCTGTCACAGCCTTGCACGCGCAGAGGCTGGATTGATCTCTGCCCACGCCCCCCGTTTGTCGCTTCACTCCTGCACCTCAAAACCACAACTCCTTTTGGATCGCGCGACCTTGTCTGTGCCCCGGGGACCCGAGGTCTCTTCGGTCCCTCGCAAGTCTGTAAAATTGCCTTCCCTGGGGGGTCCGTGCCTGGCCCACTGGGTGGAGAGAAGCAGGAGAGAAAGGCAGCGGCGGAAAAATAGAATCCATGCCCGCCGCTCTCGCTGAGATTCCCCGTGCTGCAAAGCCCTGCTTCTCTGGCTTAAGCAGTGGGGGGATAGTCTCCGCACCCCAGCCCCTCTAAGTTCCCTGGAGCTGGGGGGCACTTCCTCTCCCTGCAGATTCCCATCTCCCTGCTGCCGTGGAGGAAAAACTGATTTTGCACCTCACAGGGCACTCTCTGTCCCTGCGGGTCCCCGTCTCCCTGCTCCAGTGGCAGCAGCGGCAGTGAAAGAAAAGTCTCCTTGCCTTCCCACCAGCTCTGCTGTGCTCCCGTGTCTGTTTTGCCCCAATTCAGACCGTAATCTGCTGTTTTTCCTCACTCACAGAGCTCTTTCGTGATGGGGTATTTGCTTTTAATGGTTCAGCTCTGCGGGCTTCCTCCCCCACTCCCCTGTCTCTGGGGGCAAGCCTCCGGTCCCTCTCACTTTCTACCTTTTTGCGGATGGTTTTTGTCTCCAGAAGCACAAAATATCACATTTCAGGCTGATTTCTTGGGTGCTCACAGTGGTCCTGCAGTGTTCCTTTTGCTGGAATTGAGTGCAGTTCAGGGAACTCCCCGGAATGCAGTCACCTGGTGTTCCGCCATCTTCTTACCTTAAGGAGGTATTTTGTGTTGTTCTGTAGATTTTAATGGTTTCCTTTTGAATCCATTTTGAATTTATTTTTCTGTCTTTATTTTCATTCATCTCAAAGTATTTCCTGATTTCTCTTTTTATTTGTTTCTCATTAGCGATCTAAATAACATTCCTAACAGTATATTGTTTAATATCCATACTTGTTAGTTTCCCAAATCTTTTTCTTTATGGTTTCTAATTTCATTCCATTGTGAACAAAGAACATACTTTGTATTTCTATGCTTTTTAAATTAATTGAATTTTGTTTTATGGAGGGATATATGGTTAATCCTGGAGAGTGTTCTATGTATACTTGAGAACAATGTACATTTTATTCACTGGAGTATTTTATAAATGCTTATTAAGTCTATAAAATGTTAAAAAATGGAGCTTTGAAGTATGCAACCATTATTTCTGAATTAGTATCTCCATTTCTGTCTGTTTTCTTCATTTAAATTGGTACTCTGTTATAAGGAGCATGTATTTATAACTTCTTTTTGGTTGGCTTTACCTACTTACCTTTCTATCATTACCCTCCTAATCTGTAGTAGAAAATTGCTTTTAACATCTTTGGTATTTATATAACCACTTTACATTTCTTGTGTTTGCTATTTGTATAAAATACCTTTATTCATCTTTTTACTTGTAATTTATTTATATTTTTAAATCCGAATATTGTAGAGAGCATATAGGTAAATTTTTTTAAAATTAGTGTTAAAATCTTTGCCTTTTATTGGATTTTAATCCATTTACATTTCATGATATTTCTATTATTGGATATCTGTCTATTAAATCTCATGCTTTCTATGTGTCCCAAATCCTTTCTATTCCTCTATGCCGCCTTTACTGTTTTCTTTTGTGCTAAGTGAATATTTTCCCATGACACAATTTACCTTACATTTTTTACAATTTATGGAGTCATTACTTAGCAGCTGCTTTTAGTTTACCATACATACCTTCACTGACTAGAATTAGCATCAGATTTATATTACTTTAATTTTCAGTGAGATATAGAAATCTTACTTTTCATAATACTTTTTTTACTTATATATTATACCTATTAATATTACACACCTCCTTATTGTTTTTCACCACAGCCTCCAACGTTTGATCAGTATCCTTAGGTTTTAACATATCCAGGTCCTAGTGAAAATTAAATACAATAATTTGGGAACAGATTAGGAGCTATCTTGTTTTTGTCCTGTTTCTTACCCCGGCAAAATCTCAGATCTGAGGCTGGGACTCTGTAATTGAGCACAATGGCCTACTTTTCTTGGAGAGCCCACCCCTCTTTAAATATTAAATGTCCAATTGAGAGGCAGACAAAAGCCTGAGGTCTTTCTGGCTCACCTTTCCTGCTATGGAATTACTGCTTTATAAGCCAGGACAGGATGCTTAGAGACCCAATATTCTCATGGTGCTATGAGTAAAGTAGAGTATTCCATAAAGGGAGGCTGGGTGGGAGGAAAGAAACCCATCACTCAACCACACTCACTTAGAAGTTAGCCACAGCAATAGGAAACAGAAGGCATGTTGAGAAATGCTGATGTTTTGCTCTTCCCAGGAAGAAAGCCCTTTCGCTGGAAGCTAGCAGAATAGGGAGCCCCGTGTTCTTGGATACACTACGATGGAATCTCCTCCTTGTTGAGCTGGGAGATGCAAGGAGAAAGTTCTCTTGGTTTAGATACTACAGATCCTCAATTATTACTGAATTTTCACAAAGTTTCTTGAACAGAGGTTTCTTCATTTGATGTTTTAGAAGTATTTCTAAAGGCCTTAAATCATTTTCTTTGGTTAAAAATAAAACTTTTACCACTTAACTGAAGAATTGTCAGCTCTAAGTTGATGTAGGTAAAAGTTCTGAACTTCTGTTTCTGAAAAAATAAAAAGCCATTGCTTCCATAAAGTTTTTGACCCATAGCTCATTTTCCAGCCTGGAGACCTAGTTTTCCATTATCTATTTGGCTATGGTTTCATTTCCTTTTTGACAATTTATATTTCTATTAAGCCCTTGAGTAAGACAAATACTTGTATTAAAAGAAAATGAGAAAGTATGGAGTGACTCTAATTAAATTTAGTAAGGTTTTTCTATTTCCAATCATATAAACCACTTGAGCTTTCTACCATTTCTTGAATAAAGTAGGAAATAAGTCATTCCATATGCCCTCATCTTTTTCTTCATGAAATAATTCTATAATGAAAAAGAAACCTATTATGTTTATGATTAATTAAGTTAGGAAGTTTGGTGGGTTCTTTTTGTGTTGTTTTGTTTTGTTTTGTTTAAACAGAGGTGAAAGACATCTGTATTACAGATAAGCTAAAAATGCCAGACTTTCATGATTGACTTTTTTTCCTTACCCAGAGGCCTAGCTCCAATGCACCCATTCATAGAACCATGATCTGCAGAACAAAGTTTTAGGATGGTAGCCAGCTTTCAGTTTGAATACTGAATGCAAGACAACTCAAAGATTTTCTGACCTCCTAAGACTTGCTCATGCCAAATATGTTTACAGTAAAACTACAAATGAAAAATAAACACCTTAAGAGGCCATGGTAGTTGTTGTTTGTTGTTGTTCTTGTTCTTCTTTTCAGAAACAAGTTATGTAATTCCAAACAGCATTATCCAAAACAACATAGGCTTGATTGATGTCACCCAAATAAGGAAATTGCAAAAGCTTTACTTTATTGTAACAATAACTGAGAAGTATCATATCAGGCTTTCCTTTTCCTTACTGTCTTTTTTTTAAAATTTTTTTATTGTTACTAAAATTTTTTTTCCAGTGTTTCAAGATTCATTCCCCATTCCCCACACCCAGTGCTCCACACTTTAGGTGTCCCCAGTACCCACTACCAGGCTCTCCCATCCCTCCACCCCCCTCCCTCCAAGTCCCTCAGTTTGTTTCTGTGTTCAAAGTCTCTGTTGTTTCGTTTCCCTCCCTAGATTACCCTAGTTCCCATTTGCTTTCCTTCTGCCACTGTCCTCCAGTTTGCCCCCATGCACTGCAAGTAAGTGAGACCATGCGATACTTGACTTTCTCTTCTTGGCTTATTTCACTCAGCATAATCTCTTCCAGTCCAGTCCATGTTGCTACAAAAGTTGGGTATTCATCCTTTCTGACAGAGGCATAGTATTCCATTGTATATATGTACCACATCTTCTTTATCCATTCATCTGTTGATGGGCACCTTGGCTCTTTCCAC